>OZ023209.1:29504873-29562373 GCA_963995525.1 Escarpia spicata
GAGTGCGTGTGAGACGGCGAGTGAGAATGCATGTGAGAGTGTGAGTGCGAGTGAGAATGTGAGTGAAAGTAAGTAAGAGCGTAAGAGTGTGAGTGAGAGTGAGTGACAGTGACAGAGAGAGAGAGAGAGAGAGAGAGAGAGAGAGAGAGAGAGAGAGAGAGAGAGAGAGAGAGAGAGAGAGAGAGAGAGAGAGAGAGAGAGAGAGAGAGAGAGAGAGAGAGAGAGAGAGAGAGAGAGAGAGAGAGAGAAGAGAGAGAGAGAGAGAGAGAGAGAGAGAGAGAGAGAGAGAGAGAGAGAGAGAGAGAGAGAGAGAGAGAGAGAGAGAGAGAGAGAGAGAGAGAGAGAGAGAGAGAGAGAGAGAGAGAGAGAGAGAGAGAGAGAGAGAGAGAGAGAGAGAGAGAGAGAGAGAGAGAGAGAGAGAGAGAGAGAGAGAACTTGCGCGCCGTCGTAACGAGTAGCTCAGGATCACTCGGTTATAATGCAATGTTAATATAACGAATACAAAATCGACATTGCTTGTTGCAATTACAACCAACTAAACATTATTATAAACCAACACGCTATGAAAAATATACAATGTCCTGTGTTTTATACGAATTCTATTAAATAAAAAAGTTTTTTAAAGCTGGCAGTACATATAGATGCTTCTATATTTTCTTGATTATTTACACTGAGTTTGTGTTTACAATATACGCTACACATATACATTACAAACGACGACGTCCATACCAAATAACAACCTAACCATATTATATCTTTGTGTGACATATACTCCAAATGAGCTCCGACTATTTACGTTAATTAACATCTACCTAGATTGATCACTCCCATCGTAGGGTATACAGTTACACTTAGAATGTCCATTCAGTTTTGTATTTGCTAAATAGTAGCCTCATTCATATTGTAACCAGTATATCACGGTACATTACTGTAGTGCGGAAGACCGTCCGATACTACGGACAATTCCGGGTGCCGAACTTACCGTTCAGGAGAGAATGGAGCATCACCGCCTCGATGGAATACAAGAGTCTCTCAGCAACAGTCATAGATAAGGTGTGTTGTGTGCGGAATACTGCTGGTTTGCAATTTAAGAATGCGTTACCGGAAGAGTGAAATTATATTGTAATATTCGTAACAAATGTTAACCATTTAGTTGTTCATATTTTCACGGTAAATCGTTTGCATAGACGTCGGAAGCTGGGTGAGGCTTGGGTGCTGAGCTCCCAATATAGAGTGGGGGTTTAGCCCACTAATATTTTATTAACGTTGTTGGTGTTTTGATGAGCGTCATTGGTGGTGCATTTGGAGGTCCCCAGAAAATGTCCATCACTACCCCCTTGACTGCATAAATATCTCCAACACTACCCCTTCAACTGGGAAAAATTTCCAACCCTTGACTGCGGAATACATTCAACAACAACCCCCATCTTTTGATGTCATGTCAGAGAGCTGTGACGTGCCGAGGCTCCGACTCTGCACCCTTTGCGTGTGTTTTGACGACTTATAACACGAAACAATC
This sequence comes from Escarpia spicata, assembly GCA_963995525.1. Taxonomy (NCBI): domain Eukaryota; kingdom Metazoa; phylum Annelida; class Polychaeta; order Sabellida; family Siboglinidae; genus Escarpia; species Escarpia spicata. Next base: position 29,506,393 of record OZ023209.1, read on the forward strand.
ACTTTCAGCTGGACACGTTCTACCGGGAAGAGATTGGTTCCAAACTAATCGGTGTTTCGGACATTATATTCACGTGCGTACACGTTTTCTATATTACGTAAAGAAACCTAAGTACCTAGCTATTTTAACCGAACTGCTTTGAAATGTCGAGTTAATGCATATGTTAGTGGGTAATTACGTTCAAACTTTAATGTAGGTGCACGGATTCGTTTTGCAACAACACTATATGATGCAAATGTTTGACAATTATAAAGTAGACCCTCCTTTTACGGTCACCTCAGTAATACAGACGTCTCACAATTAATGTGACCCTGGAACAGTCAGAAATTATTTTTCGTAACAGCAAAATATAGGAAATTAGTCCCGCTGATACGGTCACCTCGCTATTCAGGTCACTTTTGCCCAGTCCCGAGGGTGACCTTTCTATATATCACAATCAACAATCGTGTACATTTCACAAGAACACAATGGCACAGAGATTATATAAGAATTGACATGGTAACACAATTATAATAAGATAATCACATTCCTGAACAGGAAGGGGAGTCTGGTTGTCGACTTCTCTCTGTGGGTCGACGACATCGTGGAAATGAACACTTTGAAGGATATCTTCATGAGGCAAAGTCAACTCATGTTTGAACATGAATTTGTTGATCTCAAGAGCCTCAGACTAGCTGGTGAGTTTAATATTAAAGTAATAATAATAATAATAGTAATGTTTTAGTTCAGACAAACAATCAGTATGTCCATATAAAAACGTTACATAAATAAAACAGTATACCCATAAAAATACAAATCTATGCAAACAATATATTTACAAATTCTGAATAATGGTGTTCATAGACATGTTGATCATTGTCATGAAGGTAAATATAGCCGTTCTGACAATACCTTATTTACATGATTTTGCATTTGATGTAGCTAGCGATACAGTTCATAGGCAGATTGCTCAATAATATATATGAATAATTTGCTGAAAATTAGCTTCTTTTTTAATGTAGTTATAAATTGAATTTTCATTTACATCTAATCAAACATGAGGAACATTTCGCATAAATGGGATAGAAAACATGTAATTTGAAGAGCAACCAGCGGATGTAGGGCATTTGGGCGCATTTTGGCATCGGACATGTTAAGTCGCACCAAAAGGAACAATTCATGAAATTTCGGAACTGGTTTACACGCGAAACAATGCTGTCATCAAGTGTCTGTTTTTATTAATCTTTGCAATATCTAAAATGCATGACACATCAGATTATGCTAAATAATTATATTATACATGATACTGGAAACAACGTTGGAATATACACGCTTGTATTGATTTGGTTATAGCTTTTTAACATAATCCATATAACTAGATAAAACATCATAACTTACTATGGCGATTTTATATCGTTCTTGCGTGCTCTGTGTGTATGCGCGCGCGTGTTTGCACGTGTGTGCAAGAGTTCGTATGTGCGTATACTAGACAAAGTGAAATAAGATAAGTTTCAAATTTCGCATTTTTTTTTTCTCCAGAAATTGTTTTTACGAACTCAGGTAAGTTCATTTTCCTTTTAACTGGAAGCAAACAAAATAGAACTAGCCAGACAAGGTGACATGGTGAGCTGACCTAGAATACACTAGACTAGTACTACACACATAGCAGCGAGGTCTCGTCCTCACAATAACTATATTATTTATATAGTTGTGTACGCTACCAACCTAAGTCGTTGTGTAATTGATGTAACAGTGGCTAATATAAATTATTTCATAAAAAATAGATTGGGATAAAATAGTACTTAATAATAGGTGTTTGCATTAATTATAATTAATACATTGCAATATCCCGAAATATCTTAAATGTATTTAATGGACATGGCTGTATTAGTAACGCCAAATGTGTTCATGCTTAGAACATTAGGCAAGAATCGATACTCCCAATACATGTATTCTAAGATATACGCATTCATGTACTTTATGCAACCTACAATAGTAATATATGTATCGCGGTAATTGACAATCTTAATTTATCGATAATTCTCATATTTTTATTCAAACTGATTATGAAACGTATTTGTAAGTTGGATGATTATGATTATGATGGTGTTGACGACGAGATGATGCGGGTAGTGAATATGATGACAATAAAGACGAAGGAGGGAGAGAGGGAGGGAGGGAGGGAGGAATGGATGGATGGAGGGAGGGAGGGAGACCGGGAGAGAGAGCGGGAGAGAGAGGGAGGGAGGGAGGAAGGGAGGGAGGGAGGGAGGGAGGGAGCGAGGGAGGGAGGAGGGAGGGAGCTAGAGAGAACCTGCGCGCCGTCGAAACGGAATGTTTTCAAGTAAAAGTGTTTTCACCATCCAAATGCGTTGCCATGTTTTATTTTTAATAGGACCTACGTAATGACGTTGTGTTACTGCAGTATAATAACCAGTGACGTTTATTACAGTAACGGTTATTAAATTTATTTAGCTTCACCACATAGCTAAAAGTGTACAAGTTTTCTATGAAATGGCTAAAGGGGTGGTCATACACAAACCGTCATACGATAATTACTATACATTGCAGGAGTATACAAATTGGATACAATATATCGGAGATGTCATGGTTTACATACCTATTGGAATTATTGTAATATCATCCACAGTGCGTAATTATATTTTACTTGTTTGTTTTCACATACGATCTTCAAAACATCAGCTAAAGGTAACTGATCAATCCAAGGAAATATTAACTATAAATGCCACACCTTCTTGTGGTATCTCGTAATTACCTCAACATGAATTGATGAAAACGTTACAACATGCAGCATTACAACTATAGTATCATCATTACTTTTACATAACATTATGTTAAATATAGGTTAGAGCTAATTTTCGAAAAGGAAATAAACCCAGTATAGGACCAAAAACAGGTAAATTGGATGAAAATAATCCCCAAATCCATGATGAAAATATGTAGTCAGACCATTGTCCCCCCAAAAAAACCTGACGTCCTGAACGGAAAATAATACACTCTGTGTAATTTGCATACTATTGACCACATTATAAATATAATCCATGTTGGTAATCTGTGGGAGGCATCATTGACCCCATTAATTAAGAACACAAAACCACGTCCGAAATACTGTCATAATGAATGTTGTTTCTCTTTTTTCGAAGGGGCCAAATTCCCGTGGCTCTATGATGTGTACGGCGTTCTTGGATTGTTGGCGCTCGTTCTACTCGTCAGTTTTCCTGTTGGCGTGCATAAGTACTGCAACAAGACGTCACTTGAGGACAACGATGTCACTAACAGGTACATATCACTACCATACCGTGTCACCAACAGGTACGTATCACTGCCATACCGTGTCACTAACAGGTACATATCACTACCATACCGTGTCACCAACAGGTACGTATCAGTGACATACCGTGTCACTAACAGGTACATATCACTGCCATACTGTGTCACTAACAGGTACATATCACTGTTATAACGTGTCACAAATAGGTACACATCACTACCATACCGTGTCACCAACAGGTACATATCATTGCCATACCGTGTCACCAACAGGTACATATCATTGCCACACTGTGTCACTAACAGGTACATATCACTATCATACCGTGTCACCAACACGTACACATCACTTCCATACCGTGTCACCAACACGTACATATCGTTGCCACACCGTGTCACTAACAGGTACATATCACTATTATACCGTGTCACCAACACGTACACATCACTGACATACCGTGTCACCAACACGTACATATCATTGCCATAACGTCTCACTAACAGGTACGTATCACTACCATACCGTGTCACCATCACGTACACATCACTGCCATACCGTGTCACCAACAGGTACATATCATTGCCATACCGTGTCACCAACAGGTACATATCACTACCATACCGTGTCACCAACAGGTACGTATCACTGCGGCGACTACTTCCGCGGTTACCGTAACATTGATATTGTGTTTAGCTCAACTAAATCCCTGAGTTTTAAAATGCGAGTTGTAAAACAAGTTATTTATATTATCACATCGTCTGGCACCGTGGATCAATTGTACCCCTCTTTTCTGTAGCAATATAACACATTGTACGTTTGTTACGTAGGTGTTCCCCATATTTCAGAACAATACATCAAGTGGGGTAAGAACAGTGAATAATACAAAGTACGCCTGCTAGGTTGGTTTATACAATGGCTAACTATGTACACTACAGATGCTACTTTTGATAACTTAGATTTTACCGCGTTAATGTTGTTCTTCCAGTTTAATGATTCACCAATTAAGACACCTGGGGATTTAGTAGCTTGAACTCTCTTTGTAGCGTTATTGTTGATAATAATTGTAACATCTTCTTTATGTCTGTATCTCCCAAATAATATATACTTAGTTTTAGAAATGTTCAGTGATAATTTCTTTACACAGGACTACGTGTACATCTAATTAAACTCCACACACAGTTCATTTACACGATCTGGTAAGTGGCTATGAGAGTGAAATAGATTTGTGTCGTCAGCGAATAAGATAAACTTTGACAGCTTCGACACATTACACATGTCATTAACAGTTAAAACAGTTGCGGACCTAAGATAGAACCTTGTAGGACACCACACAATATCGTAGCTAACATATTGTGTTCTATATGATAAATAACTTCGTATCCACTGATACGCAACACAACGAATACCATAACATTCCAGTTTCTTACGTAGTAGTTGGTGGCCTACTGTGCGAAAGCTTTTCTAATGTTTATAAATACCCCAATAGCATGTTTTCTTTTAGTTAATGAATTTGTAATTTCAGACACAACTTTTACAAGGCCATGTGTGGTAAACTTTTTTCCATAAACCCACGCTGACAATGGTTCAATATATCACACATTTCTATAAATGTATTAAACCTTTTGTTATTTAAATTTTCCTATTTTCTATAGTTATTGAAATCGCTTTTTGCTTTCTGATTTAAAAAGTGGTATAACCTTGGCAACTTTCATCTTTTCAGGAAAAATTCCAGTTTTGAAACGATATGTTACATATATGTGTTACTGGTTTTATAATAGCATCACAGTCAGAATACGTTTTGCTTTTACAACTTCTCAAAACACGTATAATTAAATTTTCGTCAACTGCTGACAAGAACATACTTGTCTTATTTCTACAAATTAAATAGTCGTATACAGATACCTTAGGCAGCATATTTATGTTTTTCGCTAAATTAGGTCCAATATATGTAAAGAATTTGTTGAATGAGTTAGCTATCTCTGTTTTGTTTTCAACCTGGTCTCATTCTACAGTGAAATGATTAGGGTAGTTGGATTGATTTAGATTTGTTCCAATTAGAGTTCTTAGAATTGTCCATGTTTATAAAATATTATTTCGGTGTTTGTCTAATAATTTACTATAGTAAAAGTCTGTGTTCGTCTAATAATTTACTTATATGTAATCGCTGGACGTACACATGGTTGTAGACTTATCTCTTCAAGCAGGTTCCACAGTTACGTTTGAAGATGTCGCGGTGCTTGGCGAATGCTGTCCAGCCGACGTTAGTTCTTGTTTGAATGAACTTGTCTTGGTTTTTGTCTCTGGTGCTATATGCTAAGTATACCTCTCAATTAACTCGATGGACTACCATATAAAATGGACACCAAAGTGTCTGCCTTATACACGAAACATTTTCATGCGATCAACGAGTCAGTGGAATGTTTCGCCTCTTTGTTTCAAAGACACACACATAAAGAACACCATCGTTACTATCGTTGTCTTTGACAGAGTCCACAACCCGCGGAACAGACGAGCACACAGGACCACGGACAGACACCCGGACAGACACGCCCATGGAACAGGAAGTAGAACCGAGGAGAGAACAGGAGACAGAACCAACGTCACAAGTGAGCAGAGGGAACCACACGAATACACTCAGCTGCAACTTCGTAACGCGGAATACACCCAACTACAGTTGAGTGGCCGGTCACTCCACGACAGAGAACTGGCGGACAACACTTATGAAACCATAGCTAGCGTCTAGCTATGGCCGCGAGACACAAGCGTACTTGTGCACCCCCTGAGTAACATTTACCCGATACTCGATATTGATTGTATAGTTGCACGCATTCCTGAGGTACACCCAGCGAAAACGCGGATTTCCGCGTTTGGGGCATCCAATTGGGTTATTCCTGTAATTCGTTTAGATGCGCGGCGAAATTTTGGGGGGATTTATATATGGGGGTCGCAAAGCTGAGTAAAAATCAAAAAGTTGGGCGTAAACCGTCGTACTTGTCTCAAACGAAGTACTGTCACATGCCCTCTGAATGCTCAAGAGATATAATTCGGCAGGAAACCCATAAGTGCTTCGCATTGTGAAAGCCTATTGAATAATTGAAATTTAATGACATCAGTATATCTCGTTTCCATTTGGGAACTCCGGGGAAACATGCAGGGAAACGTGCAGGGAAACACCAATTCGGCGCATGGCGACTTCGCTGTAGGTTAATAATCAGCAGCCGGTTTCATGAAGCGGCTAAGAAAGTTCTTAACGCTAAGATGATTGTCTTAGTAAATCAGGCGATTTTTTTAATATGAGCAAACATAGGAGCTACGCAAAACATGTGACGCTAAGTAATTGCGTAACTTTAAGTACACTTCATGAAACCGGCCCCAGATCATTCCCTGGCTTGACAGTGGCGGACGAACACCACTATTTCTATAGTGCCTTCGGATCGTTTTTATACTTCAACAGTTACATCCAGCACTACGGCGCGGAACCAGGCCTTAATCACCCCTGTTTCAGATCCCTATACGGTAACTTGTTATTGCCAGTTACCCAATTGATTTCATTATTAACAATTTAAATATTTCTTTACAAGAATTGGTACGACTTCATTGAATAATTTCATAAGAGTGCTAAAGCTTTCGAGATACTAATAATTATGATGTTTATCTATATAGACAGCCAATAGCTTCACAGTACCAATTATATATGGGGTGGGATGGTGGAAGGTGAAAAAAAAATCATATGTTACCCCTTACCGTGTTAGAATGGCTTTAACCCTAACCCATTAAAACGGCTTACAGCGTCCTCCACTACGAACCCCAGCTAGAAAGCACTTACAGCGCTCATACCGTGGTCTAAATATACTATTTAACGTGTTCCGCTCGTACATTGCTCCGCTCGATCTCGTGATTTTTTAGCGGTTTTGATCAAATGTCGCTCTCATCTCTGACGGTACATTGAACCCAATGTTCACCCACCTACGATTTACACTTTCTTCATAGTAACACACCAGACAACAATGAGTGTAACAATGAGAGAAGTGTAACCTACAACCATAGTTAAACTCACTCCACAATTACACTCACCCAAGGGTTACACTCCCTCTATAGTTACAACTACGCCAGATTTACATCCACCCAAGAGTTAAACTCACCAAAGTGTTTAATTCATTCAGAATATCATTCACACCGCGGAATTACACTCATCCCAGAGTAACACTCAACCAAGAATTACACTCACACCAGAGTTACGCGTCTTCTACATTTACAGTAATCTTAGACATAAACTCACTATGTTTTCACTTTCCCAAGAGTAAGTCTTACATCAGCGTTTTACTCACTCCAGAGTTGCACCACCTCGGATTGATGCTGATCCTTGAACGATGTTATATTACGTGTATAACTTTGTTACGTGTTTGAATGGGTTACTTTTACTATGTTAAATGATTGATTGCGTCATACGTTTTTTTATGAATTACTTTGTTATACGTTAAAAAAAGTTGCGTCATCATATATTGACACTGACTATTTCTTGATATGTTATCATGAATTGCGTTGCCATATCCCAAGGATTACTTGCGTCGTATATTATTATAAGGGGACGTGTAATATGTGCTTACGAGTGCCCTAACTCTGGAGAACACCCACGAATTGTCACCGGCAGGAAGTGTCGCAATTAAATTAACATTTGTGTAAGTTACGTATACCTTACTCATACACAGAATCACAGTTTGACTTATATGGGCATATAGGTCGGGTCACGCAATCAGCACAACAGGTCAAATCGAGTAAAATAAAAATACACCACTGTTGGATCGTTGTAGTGCATGTGTCACCTATTCTCCTTTAAACGTATTTTTCATTAAGCGTCCGATACGTGTATATAAATATTAAGACACGCTATCTCCAGATATATCCAGTGTTATTTGCAATCATTTTCACCACTCACAGCGAACCAGGTTGACTTTTGCTCGATTTAACCTGCGAACTTTGGAACTGTGATTGCGTATATTGCGTAGCTTTGTGCAGTTGTTACCAACGTTACGCGTGTTTTCCACGATTGTTCCATGTTACACAGACCGTCCTCAATCAGTTGGATACGGTTTCGCAAACAATCATAATTGTAATTTGTTTTGTTCGTAGAAATGGTAATAGACCCCGTGGAGTGACTTTTAACAAACTACAGTAAGCCTAAGGGCGTATCATGGATCCTTCGTGAGATCGTATATGTCAGCCGGCAAAAACCACGGAGAGATTCACTGCCGTATACTACTGCCGAGTATTGTTCATTAACCTCTAGAACTTGTTTATATGGCTTTGCAAAGTTTTATTATTTGAATACTTATACTGCACAATGTGCAATTCAAAACTGTTACCTATGCAACACATGAAATGAATGAATCCAAAGGGTGGCTCCTACTACAGCGGCTATAATTAGTCTTCGTACGAGTCTCCCGTCCCTTATATGATATATTCCTATATCTTACAGTTTATTATATATTTATCACTTCGTTTTGTTCGTGTCGACTCGGCTGCACTACATTGTATGTTTTTTGTTTGTTGTAACGATTATTATGTTGTATTGTGTGTTTGGGAGAAATAACTATTTCCTGCACCTGTTCCTGTTCCTAAGCATTATTCTCCGAAGCTGGTGATATTTGTCTCGTTCTGAGATACCACGTTTAGCATTTGTGTGGATAGCACCAGGTTTGGCCGTTCTATGACACGGATTACTTTATCATATATTAACATTGATTTAATACTTCACGTTGACATGTATATTGTCAATGATTACGTATTCATGTGTTACTATGAATTACTTTCTTTCACGTTAATATGACCTACCTTGTACGTAGTATATATGATAAAAACAACATTTACAAGAAAGGAAAAGTACACGTGTGTGTTGACGCCACGAGTGTGTTAGTAGCCGGGTAATTAACAGTCCACGAGTGTGTAAGCAGCCGGATAAAAGTTCACGAATGTGTTAGCAGCCGGGTAACAGTCCACAAGTGTGTTAGCAGCCGTGTAACAGTCCACGAGTGTGTTAGCAGCCTGCCAGTAGCCGGGTAACTGTTGACGACTGTGTTAGCAACCGGATAACCATTCACGAGTGTGTTAGCAGCCGGATAACAATCTACGAGTGTGTTAACAGCCGGATAACCGTTCACGAGTATGTTAGCAGCTGGATAACAGTCCACGAGTGTGTTAGTAGTCGGATAACAGTCCACGAGTGCGTCAGCAGCCAGATAACAGTCCACGAGTGTGTGAGTAGCCAGATAACAGTCCACGAGTGCGTCAGCAGCCAGATAACAGTCCATGAGTGTGTTAACAGCCGGATAACCGTTCATGAGTGTGTTAGCAGCCGGATAACCGTTCATGAGTGTGTTAGCAGCCGGATAACCGTTCATGAGTGTGTTAGCAGCCGGATAACCGTTCATGAGTGTGTTAGCAGCTGGATAACAGTCCATGAGGGTGTTAACAGCCGGGTAAAAGTTGACGACTGTATAACAGTTCACGAATGTGTTAGCAGCTGGATAACAGTCCACGAGTGTTGTACGTACGAGTAGCTGTTATCCGGCAGTAGACACTCCAGTGACATCCATACGTCGTTTGGTATGTTATGGGGCCTGGGTATAATCACAGGAATGACACAGAAGACTGATGAATGTTCCTTTTTTTCCGACTGATGGAAAGAAATCGAACAGGTGGGAGAAGTTCTGTAAGTAACAATGATATACATACAACCGATCTCGTTAATACTGTTCTGTTTTCCTAGGCAGTTAATGCGGTGGGGAAACTGTTGTAGGTAAATATGTTCACGGTAAACGTGCGTTTTGTCAGCCGTACATAAAGTTGTCACCCGGGATGTATTACTATATTGTTATTCAGCTATAACCACCGCTAAAACGATTACCGTAAATTGTTTACTTACAAAACTTCCCCCATCGCTTTAGTTTTATTTTATCAGCCAGAAACAAGAACTATCATTTATGTATCATTCATGTGACTACACCCCAACCAAAAACCATCCTATTCCCTATATGCAGGCGCCGATCATGTCGACAGTCTGCTCCACTCGCGCGGAATCTCGCCAAGTATCGTGACACACTTACAGGATCTATCCCCGCTATATATCGGCACGTTAATGTTGTAACCTTTGAATGTTGTTTTCATCTCTTTTGTTTGTACAAATACAGTTTTTGTAACAAAACAAGGTCTCAGTTCACCGTTACTGCCATGGGCAGCGTACGTGCGCTTGATGACGATTATGCAGCTTTGAGCAGTTGTTCCCACGTTATATATGCGTGTTTTCTACGATTGATCCAAGCTACGTAAACCGTCCATTGGGGATGTTTACGTAACTTTAAAAAATCGTAATAATTGATATATCCATCACGTGACCTGTTGCCTAGCAAAACCTTCGTCAAGCCGTCGAAAATGGATGTCGAACACGTGGTGGGTTTGGACATTCCGTCGTATATTTTGTTAACATTCTGGTCACAAAAGTGTTTCTTAATAACGAAAAACATAAGGCAAAGTTGTTGAATTTACAACTGTATTCAGAAATGTTTTACTTATAAAATGTCATACAGCAATAATAACGTAATTCACGTACATAATCGTTATCAACACTGTTGGGAAAGGTAACTTGACGGAGGTCATGCGCAAATGTTGGCAAACCGCGACTTACTGGATACATGAATTGATGAACATATAATTATATTATTCTCATTTAGGCAGGCGCAACACATACGTATTAACATAACAATCATAGAAGTTAGTAAATCGACAACAATAGAATGATGCACTTTCAGCAGGACTATATTTAACATGCATGTACATATTATTAAACTGTACGTGTTTATGGGTAACGATTGGGGATGGCGTTGTAGCAAAAACTCCTGCTGCTGTAAAATACTGCCGGACCGACCATTAATGCGCATGTCCGGAAATTGAAGTTCGCTGTGTAAGGAAATATTTGGCACTATTCTAAATACATTAATCTAATCGCGGTCTTCAACCTTTATTATGAATATTGGTAATGTGATGGGTATAAAATTATTAGAATATTGTTCATCTGAGACATTGGAAGAAGGATATATTATGTGGAAATATTAAATGCTAGCCAACTAATGCTAGCTCGACTCCACTGGGCTTTTGCTTATATCCGTATGCCCATGCAGACATTCAGAAATGTACACATGCATACTTAGCTATAATGAAATATGTAAATATCATACGGTAACTGGGCTGCACTTTGCTCAGTTCGTAAAACGAAAGAGTCTCAGTGATGGTGCGTAATGGCAATCCCATTTATTTAATAAAACATTTGAAAACGTGTGTACAGTGTGTATTAAACATACCCCAATTATATTACATGATCACAGAGCACATGCATTATATAATTACTAGAATTTAAATTATTTGAAAACATAAGTATGGTATGCATTAAATATACATGAATTAATGTAGTGTATGTGGATTGAATACTTGGGTAGTGTATAAGTAACTATGCCTACAGTTTCTTTGTTTCATTACTAGCATCAAACCAACTATATAAAGGACTACACACATTTCAATTAGTGTGCATAGTGTACATTATATCTTGGATAAAATAATTGTACTCTTATTGTCATGGGAATGTGCAAAATATGACGGCATAATTATATATATATATATATATATATATAATTGTGTGGTGCACAGTGCACATGCAACATTCATCAGTGTATACGCAGACATATCATTAGACTACTATTGTGAAATACATCACCATCGGAACAAAAGGAATCGCCAAATTACTTCATGACGTAAAAACAAACAAATCAACAGGACCCGACCAGGTGCCGCCAATGAATTGGCTCCAGCCCTCAGAGTAATCTTCCAAACATCAACAATCACAGGAGAACTTCCCCTCTCATGGTTATGTGTCAATATCACTCCAATCTTCAAGAAGGGAGACCGGTCCCTTGCATCAAATTATCGTCCCGTCTCTCTAACTTGAATATGTTGCAAAATCCTCGAACACATTGTCTACTCTAACATTATGGACCATTTTGACCATTACGCAGTAAGCACTCCACAGAATCTCAATTAATACTCACCACACACCATTTACCGAACTCTCTAAATACTAAATCCCAAGTGGACATTATAATAATAACTTCTCAAAAGCACACGACACTGTTCCCCTCAACCGGCTCCTAAATAAATTAAAGAGATGTGACATCCCCAACATAACACACGCCTGGATCTCTAACTTTCTCAAGTGTCATGAACAGAGAGAGGTGGTCGGTGAAGAACATTCCACCTGGACAAATATGATCTCAGGTGTACCTCACGGCACGGTACTGAGACCACTTCTTTTTCTGACATACATCAATAATCTGCCTAGCAATATCCACTCCACAGTCCGTCTGTTTGCAGATGACTGTGTCCTCCGTAGAGACATACAAAAGGAGTCTGACTCACAAGAACTACAGAAAGACTTCAATTAATTATCAAAATGGGAGCATGATTGGCAGATCCACTTTAATCCAAAAAGTGCTTCATGATGAGACAAACCCATGCCAAACATGTAAAACATTTTGATTATACTCTAGGAAATGTAAGACTACGGGAAACCGACAGTCTTCTATATCTAGGAGTAGGCATCACCAAGGATCTCACCTGGAACAAACACATCCATCAGATAACAGCCTCAGCAAATCGTACCCTAGTATTCACCAGACACAATACCTACTCGATCATGTCCCCAAAACATCAAACCAACTGCCTACACAACCCAACCCACTTTTAGAATACTCATCATCAGTGTGGGACTTTCACACACAGGCCCACATCAATAAAATAGAAATGGATCAAAGACGGGCAGCTCACTTTTGCCCCAATGATTACACTTACAGAGAAACGGGATGCATGCCAGAAATGTTAAAAAAACCAAGAACAACTAACAATCAGACAAACAAACAGATGCCTTACCATATTAATACTTTATACACGACTAAATTAATATGCATAGCACACCCAACCCAACCGTTTGAATCTACAGGAGTGTTGGCCAATATACAATCAAGATCAAGAAGACATCCAACAATGCTGTGCACTAAATATGAAATGATGTTTTGGATTATACAGCATTTAATCTATGTGCATAAACACACACACACACACACACACACACACACACACACACACACACACACACACACACACACACACACACACACACACACACACACACACACACACACACACACACACACACACACACACACACACACACACACACACAAACACACACACACATTTTAAACATTTATTATAGTAAAATATAATTTATATGTATAATTTATGTTATGACATGTCTTATGGCAAATTGCTATAATAATTACATAAATTATTTTCAACAGGTATATATATATATATATATATATATATATATATACCACATGGGTATAATTACATTGATGAAGTATATGTATTTTATAGCTACAGGATTTTTCGCTACAGCGCCATTGCATGGAGGCGGTTGATTCTGAAAATGGTGAATACCTGAATGGCGTTATTAAGATCGATGATTGTTGGTGTTGACATTGAGGTCGACCTCTTGTAATTAATGTAACAAATTAGGACATATTTACCACCAATCTTCGTGTATTGTCATTTCGACTGAGCAGACTCAACACATACGTATTAGCACAATGATGATCGAAGTTCATGAATCGATAGCAAAGGAAATGATTCATTTTATGTAGAACTATATTTCACACGTAGCTACAGTTTATTAGTGTTGGAAGTCAAATTTGTGCAAACGTCGCTTACATCTTCGATCCAGTGAGAGATCATCACATACGTACCAGAGAATTTTTTTGAGGCTTTTGTGAATAAGAAGGTGGAATTGGATCGGGCATGTGCTGAGAAAGAAGGACCAAAACCACTGCCTGACAGCACTGACATGGACGCCGGAAGGAACAAGAAAAGTTGATCGACCACAGGAGAACCACAGTAAAAAAACAACTGGGCTGGGCAACTTGGAGCAAAGCCAGACACATATAGCCGTTGACAGGGCGAGATGGCGGAGTCGCATAGCAGCCTTATGGACAACAAGGCCCGAACAGGAGAGGTAAGGTAAGGAACAAGAGAAATTTTGTGAGGCTTTTGTGTTAGAGAAGTTGGCAAAGCATTAGTTCAATACGTCGTGTATAATATATATGTATTTTGTATGATCCAAAATGGCTTTCCAAACCACTTCTAATACTCATCGGAGTCAACAGACATGGCACGGTTGCCATTACATTATTCATCACACTTCTAATACCCATCGGATTCAACAGACACGACACGGTTGCCATTACATTATTCATCACACTTCTAATACCCATTGGAGTCAACAGACATGGCACTGTTGCCATTACATTATTCATCACACTTCTAATACTCATCGGAGTCAACAGACATGGCACGGTTGCCATTTCATTACTCATCACACTTCTAATACCCATCGGAGTCAACAGACACGACACGGTTGCCATTTCATTAGTCATCACACTTCTAATACGCATCGGATTCAACAGACATGGCACGGTTGCCATTACATTATTCATCACACTTCTAATACCCATGGGAGTCAACAGACATGACACGGTTGCCATTACATTATTCATCACACTTCTAATACCCATTGGATTCAACAGACATGGCACGGTTGCCATTTCATTAGTCATCACACTTCTAATACCCATCGGATTCAACAGACATGGCACGGTTGCCATTACATTATTCATCACACTTCTAATACCCATCGGATTCAACAGACAAGGCACGGTTGCCATTACATTATTCATCACACTTCTAATACCCATCGGATTCAACAGACACGGCAAGGTTGCCATTACATTATTCATCACACTTCTAATACCCATCGGATTCAACAGACAAGGCACGGTTGCCATTACATTATTCATCACATTTCTAATACCCATCGGATTCAACAGACATGGCACGGTTGCCATTTCACTACTCATCACACTTCTAATACCCATCGGATTCAACAGACATGACACGGTTGCCATTTCATTACTCATCACACTTCTAATACCCATCGGATTCAACAGACATGGCACAGTTGCCATTACATTACTCATCACACTTCTAATACCCATCGGATTCAACAGACAAGGCACGGTTGCCATTACATTATTCATCACACTTCTAATACCCATCGGATTCAACAGACATGACACGGTTGCCATTACATTATTCATCACACTTCTAATACCCATCGGATTCAACAGACATGACACGGTTGCCATTACATTATTCATCACACTTTTATACCCATTGGAGTCAACAGACATGACACGGTTGCCATTACATTATTCATCACACTTCTAATACCCATCGGATTCAACAGACATGGCACGGTTGCCATTACATTATTCATCACACTTCTGATACCCATTGGAGTCAACAGACATGACACGGTTGCCATTACATTATTCATCACACTTCTAATACCCATCGGATTCAACAGACATGACACGGTTGCCATTACATTATTCATCACACTTCTAATACCCATCGGATTCAACAGACAAGGCACGGTTGCCATTACATTATTCATCACACTTCTAATACCCATCGGATTCAACAGAAAAGGCACGGTTGCCATTACATTATTCATCACACTTCTAATGCCCATCGGATTCAACAGACAAGGCACGGTTGACATTACATTATTCATCACACTTCTAATACCCATCGGATTCAACAGACATGGCACGGTTGCCATTTCACTACTCATCACACTTCTAATACCCATCGGATTCAACAGACATGACACGGTTGCCATTTCATTATTCATCACACATCTAATACCCATCGGATTCAACAGACATGGCACGGTTGCCATTACATTACTCATCACACTTCTAATACCCATCGGATTCAAGAGACATGGCACGGTTGCCATTTCATTATTCATCACACTTCTAATACCCATCGGATTCAACAGACAAGGCACGGTTGCCATTACATTATTCATCACACTTCTAATACCCATCGGAGTCAACAGACAAGGCACGGTTGCCATTACATTATTCATCACACTTCTAATACCCATCAGATTCAACAGACAAGGCACGGTTGCAGTTTCATTAGTCATCACACTTCTAATACCCATCGGATTCAACAGACATGGCACGGTTGCCGTTTCATTACTCATCACACTTCTAATACCCATCGGATTCAACAGACATGGCACGGTTGCCATTACATTATTCATCACACTTCTAATACCCATCGGATTCAACAGACATGACACGGCTGCCATTACATTATTCATCACACTTCTAATACCCATCGGATTCAACAGACAAGGCACGGTTGCCATTACATTATTCATCACACTTCTAACACCCATCGGATTCAAGAGACATGGCACGGTTGCCATTTCATTACTCATCACACTTCTAATACCCATCGGATTCAACAGACAAGGCACGGTTGCCATTACATTATTCATCACACTTCTAATACCCATCGGATTCAACAGACATGACACGGTTGCCATTACATTATTCATCACACTTCTATTACCCATCGGATTCAACAGACATGACACGGTTGCCATTACAGTATTCATCACACTTCTAATACCCATCAGATTCAACAAACAAGGCACGGTTGCCATTACATTATTCATCACACTTCTAATACCCATCAGATTCCACAGACAAGGCACGGTTGCAATTTCATTAGTCATCACACTTCTAATACCCATCGGATTCAACAGACATGGCACGGTTGCCGTTTCATTACTCATCACACTTCTAATACCCATCGGATTCAACAGACAAGGCACGGTTGCCATTACATTATTCATCACACTTCTAATACCCATCGGATTCAACAGACATGACACGGTTGCCATTACATTATTCATCACACTTCTAATACCCATCGGATTCAACAGACATGACACGGTTGCCATTACATTATTCATCACACTTCTAATACCCATCGGATTCAACAGACATGACACGGTTGCCATTACATTATTTATCACACTTCTAATACCCATCGGATTCAACAGACATGACACGGTTGCCATTACATTATTCATCACACTTCTAATACCCATCGGAGTCAACAAACATGACACGGTGGCCATTACATTATTCATCACACTTCTAATACCCATCAGATTCAACAGACATGACACGGTTGCCATTACATTATTCATCACACTTCTAATACCCATCAGATTCAACAGACAAGGCACGGTTGCAATTTCATTAGTCATCACATTTCTAATACCCATCGGATTCAACAGACATGGCACGGTTGCCGTTTCATTACTCATCACACTTCTAATACCCTTCGGATTCAACAGACATGGCACGGTTACCATTACAATATTCATCACACTTCTAATACCCATCGGATTCAACAGACATGACACGGTTGCCATTACATTATTCATCACACTTCTAATACCCATCGGATTCAACAGACAAGGCACGGTTGCCATTACATTATTCATCACACTTCTAATACCCATCGGAGTCAACAGACACGACACGGTTGCCATTTCATTAGTCATCACACTTCTAATACCCATCGGATTCAACAGACATGGCACGGTTGCCATTTCATTACTCATCACACTTCTAATACCCATCGGATTCAACAGACAAGGCACGGTTGCCATTACATTATTCATCACACTTCTAATACCCATCGGATTCAACAGACAAGGCACGGTTGCCATTACATTATTCATCACACTTCTAATACCCATCGGATTCAACAGACAAGGCACGGTTGCCATTACATTATTCATCACACTTCTAATACCCATCGGATTCAACAGACATGGCACGGTTGCCATTTCACTACTCATCACACTTCTAATACCCATCGGATTCAACAGACATGACACGGTTGCCATTTCATTACTCATCAAACATCTAATACCAATCGGATTCAACAGACATGGCACGGTTGCCATTACATTACTCATCACACTTCTGATACCCTTCGGATTCAACAGACAAGGCACGGTTGCCATTACATTATTCATCACACTTCTAATACCCATCGGATTCAACAGACAAGGCACGGTTGCCATTACATTATTCATCACACTTCTAATACCCATCGGATTCAACAGACATGGCACGGTTGCCATTTCACTACTCATCACACTTCTAATACCCATCGGATTTAACAGACATGACACGGTTGCCATTTCATTACTCATCACACTTCTAATACCCATCTGATTCAACAGACACGACACGGTTGCCATTATATTATTCATCACACTTCTAATACCCATCGGAGTCAACAGACACGACACGGTTGCCATTTCATTAGTCATCACACTTCTAATACCCATCGGATTCAACAGACATGGCACGGTTGCCATTTCATTACTCATCACACTTCTAATACCCATCGGAGTCAACAGACAAGGCACGGTTGCCATTACATTATTCATCACACTTCTAATACCCATCGGATTCAACAGACATGACACGGTTGCCATTACATTATTCATCACACTTCTAATACCCATCGGATTCAACAGACATGACACGGTTGCCATTACATTATTCATCACACTTCTAATACCCATCGGAGTCAACAGACAAGGCACGGTTGCCATTACATTATTCATCACACTTCTAATACCCATCAGATTCAACAGACAAGGCACGGTTGCAGTTTCATTAGTCATCACACTTCTAATACCCATCGGATTCAACAGACATGGCACGGTTGCCGTTTCATTACTCATCACACTTCTAATACCCATCGGATTCAACAGACATGGCACGGTTACCATTACATTATTCATCACACTTCTAATACCCATCGGATTCAACAGACATGACACGGTTGCCATTACATTATTCATCACACTTCTAATACCCATCGGATTCAACAGACAAGGCACGGTTGCCATTACATTATTCATCACACTTCTAACACCCATCGGATTCAAGAGACATGGCACGGTTGCCATTTCATTACTCATCACACTTCTAATACCCATCGGATTCAACAGACAAGGCACGGTTGCCATTACATTATTCATCACACTTCTAATACCCATCGGATTCAACAGACATGACACGGTTGCCATTACATTATTCATCACACTTCTATTACCCTTCGGATTCAACAGACATGACACGGTTGCCATTACAGTATTCATCACACTTCTAATACCCATCAGATTCAACAAACAAGGCACGGTTGCCATTACATTATTCATCACACTTCTAATACCCATCAGATTCCACAGACAAGGCACGGTTGCAATTTCATTAGTCATCACACTTCTAATACCCATCGGATTCAACAGACATGGCACGGTTGCCGTTTCATTACTCATCACACTTCTAAATCCCATCGGATTCAACAGACATGACACGGTTGCCATTACATTATTCATCACACTTCTAATACCCATCGGATTCAACAGACATGACACGGTTGCCATTACATTATTCATCACACTTCTAATACCCATCGGATTCAACAGACATGACACGGTTGCCATTACATTATTTATCACACTTCTAATACCCATCGGATTCAACAGACATGACACGGTTGCCATTACATTATTCATCACACTTCTAATACCCATCGGAGTCAACAAACATGACACGGTGGCCATTACATTATTCATCACACTTCTAATACCCATCAGATTCAACAGACATGACACGGTTGCCATTACATTATTCATCACACTTCTAATACCCATCAGATTCAACAGACAAGGCACGGTTGCAATTTCATTAGTCATCACATTTCTAATACCCATCGGATTCAACAGACATGGCACGGTTGCCGTTTCATTACTCATCACACTTCTAATACCCTTCGGATTCAACAGACATGGCACGGTTACCATTACAATATTCATCACACTTCTAATACCCATCGGATTCAACAGACATGACACGGTTGCCATTACATTATTCATCACACTTCTAATACCCATCGGATTCAACAGACAAGGCACGGTTGCCATTACATTATTCATCACACTTCTAATACCCATCGGAGTCAACAGACACGACACGGTTGCCATTTCATTAGTCATCACACTTCTAATACCCATCGGATTCAACAGACATGGCACGGTTGCCATTTCATTACTCATCACACTTCTAATACCCATCGGATTCAACAGACAAGGCACGGTTGCCATTACATTATTCATCACACTTCTAATACCCATCGGATTCAACAGACAAGGCACGGTTGCCATTACATTATTCATCACACTTCTAATACCCATCGGATTCAACAGACAAGGCACGGTTGCCATTACATTATTCACCACACTTCTAATACCCATCGGATTCAACAGACATGGCACGGTTGCCATTTCACTACTCATCACACTTCTAATACCCATCGGATTCAACAGACATGACACGGTTGCCATTTCATTACTCATCAAACATCTAATACCAATCGGATTCAACAGACATGGCACGGTTGCCATTACATTACTCATCACACTTCTGATACCCTTCGGATTCAACAGACAAGGCACGGTTGCCATTACATTATTCATCACACTTCTAATACCCATCGGATTCAACAGACAAGGCACGGTTGCCATTACATTATTCATCACACTTCTAATACCCATCGGATTCAACAGACATGGCACGGTTGCCATTTCACTACTCATCACACTTCTAATACCCATCGGATTTAACAGACATGACACGGTTGCCATTTCATTACTCATCACACATCTAATACCAATCGGATTCAACAGACATGGCACGGTTGCCATTACATTACTCATCACACTTCTAATACCCATCGGATTCAAGAGACATGGCACGGTTGCCATTTCATTATTCATCACACTTCTAATACCCATCTGATTCAACAGACACGACACGGTTGCCATTATATTATTCATCACACTTCTAATACCCATCGGAGTCAACAGACACGACACGGTTGCCATTTCATTAGTCATCACACTTCTAATACCCATCGGATTCAACAGACATGGCACGGTTGCCATTTCATTACTCATCACACTTCTAATACCCATCGGAGTCAACAGACAAGGCACGGTTGCCATTACATTATTCATCACACTTCTAATACCCATCGGATTCAACAGACATGACACGGTTGCCATTACATTATTCATCACACTTCTAATACCCATCGGATTCAACAGACATGACACGGTTGCCATTACATTATTCATCACACTTCTAATACCCATCGGAGTCAACAGACAAGGCACGGTTGCCATTACATTATTCATCACACTTCTAATACCCATCAGATTCAACAGACAAGGCACGGTTGCAGTTTCATTAGTCATCACACTTCTAATACCCATCGGATTCAACAGACATGGCACGGTTGCCGTTTCATTACTCATCACACTTCTAATACCCATCGGATTCAACAGACATGGCACGGTTGCCATTACATTATTCATCACACTTCTAATACCCATCGGATTCAACAGACATGACACGGTTGCCATTACATTATTCATCACACTTCTAATACCCATCGGATTCAACAGACAAGGCACGGTTGCCATTACATTATTCATCACACTTCTAACACCCATCGGATTCAAGAGACATGGCACGGTTGCCATTTCATTACTCATCACACTTCTAATACCCATCGGATTCAACAGACAAGGCACGGTTGCCATTACATTATTCATCACACTTCTAATACCCATCGGATTCAACAGACATGACACGGTTGCCATTACATTATTCATCACACTTCTATTACCCATCGGATTCAACAGACATGACACGGTTGCCATTACAGTATTCATCACACTTCTAATACCCATCAGATTCAACAAACAAGGCACGGTTGCCATTACATTATTCATCACACTTCTAATACCCATCAGATTCCACAGACAAGGCACGGTTGCAATTTCATTAGTCATCACACTTCTAATACCCATCGGATTCAACAGACATGGCACGGTTGCCGTTTCATTACTCATCACACTTCTAATACCCATCGGATTCAACAGACATGACACGGTTGCCATTACATTATTCATCACACTTCTAATAACCATCGGATTCAACAGACATGACACGGTTGCCATTACATTATTCATCACACTTCTAATACCCATCGGATTCAACAGACATGACACGGTTGCCATTACATTATTTATCACACTTCTAATACCCATCGGATTCAACAGACATGGCACGGTTGCCGTTTCATTACTCATCACACTTCTAAATCCCATCGGATTCAACAGACATGACACGGT
Organism: Escarpia spicata; assembly: GCA_963995525.1. NCBI lineage: Eukaryota > Metazoa > Annelida > Polychaeta > Sabellida > Siboglinidae > Escarpia > Escarpia spicata. The sequence goes on from OZ023209.1 coordinate 29,528,982, forward strand.
TGCCATTACATTATTCATCACACTTCTAATACCCATCGGATTCAACAGACATGACACGGTTGCCATTACATTATTCATCACACTTCTAATACCCATCGGATTCAACAGACATGACACGGTTGCCATTACATTATTTATCACACTTCTAATACCCATCGGATTCAACAGACATGACACGGTTGCCATTACATTATTCATCACACTTCTAATACCCATCGGAGTCAACAAACATGACACGGTGGCCATTACATTATTCATCACACTTCTAATACCCATCAGATTCAACAGACATGACACGGTTGCCATTACATTATTCATCACACTTCTAATACCCATCAGATTCAACAGACAAGGCACGGTTGCAATTTCATTAGTCATCACATTTCTAATACCCATCGGATTCAACAGACATGGCACGGTTGCCGTTTCATTACTCATCACACTTCTAATACCCTTCGGATTCAACAGACATGGCACGGTTACCATTACAATATTCATCACACTTCTAATACCCATCGGATTCAACAGACATGACACGGTTGCCATTACATTATTCATCACACTTCTAATACCCATCGGATTCAACAGACAAGGCACGGTTGCCATTACATTATTCATCACACTTCTAATACCCATCGGAGTCAACAGACACGACACGGTTGCCATTTCATTAGTCATCACACTTCTAATACCCATCGGATTCAACAGACATGGCACGGTTGCCATTTCATTACTCATCACACTTCTAATACCCATCGGATTCAACAGACAAGGCACGGTTGCCATTACATTATTCATCACACTTCTAATACCCATCGGATTCAACAGACAAGGCACGGTTGCCATTACATTATTCATCACACTTCTAATACCCATCGGATTCAACAGACAAGGCACGGTTGCCATTACATTATTCACCACACTTCTAATACCCATCGGATTCAACAGACATGGCACGGTTGCCATTTCACTACTCATCACACTTCTAATACCCATCGGATTCAACAGACATGACACGGTTGCCATTTCATTACTCATCAAACATCTAATACCAATCGGATTCAACAGACATGGCACGGTTGCCATTACATTACTCATCACACTTCTGATACCCTTCGGATTCAACAGACAAGGCACGGTTGCCATTACATTATTCATCACACTTCTAATACCCATCGGATTCAACAGACAAGGCACGGTTGCCATTACATTATTCATCACACTTCTAATACCCATCGGATTCAACAGACATGGCACGGTTGCCATTTCACTACTCATCACACTTCTAATACCCATCGGATTTAACAGACATGACACGGTTGCCATTTCATTACTCATCACACATCTAATACCAATCGGATTCAACAGACATGGCACGGTTGCCATTACATTACTCATCACACTTCTAATACCCATCGGATTCAAGAGACATGGCACGGTTGCCATTTCATTATTCATCACACTTCTAATACCCATCTGATTCAACAGACACGACACGGTTGCCATTATATTATTCATCACACTTCTAATACCCATCGGAGTCAACAGACACGACACGGTTGCCATTTCATTAGTCATCACACTTCTAATACCCATCGGATTCAACAGACATGGCACGGTTGCCATTTCATTACTCATCACACTTCTAATACCCATCGGAGTCAACAGACAAGGCACGGTTGCCATTACATTATTCATCACACTTCTAATACCCATCGGATTCAACAGACATGACACGGTTGCCATTACATTATTCATCACACTTCTAATACCCATCGGATTCAACAGACATGACACGGTTGCCATTACATTATTCATCACACTTCTAATACCCATCGGAGTCAACAGACAAGGCACGGTTGCCATTACATTATTCATCACACTTCTAATACCCATCAGATTCAACAGACAAGGCACGGTTGCAGTTTCATTAGTCATCACACTTCTAATACCCATCGGATTCAACAGACATGGCACGGTTGCCGTTTCATTACTCATCACACTTCTAATACCCATCGGATTCAACAGACATGGCACGGTTGCCATTACATTATTCATCACACTTCTAATACCCATCGGATTCAACAGACATGACACGGTTGCCATTACATTATTCATCACACTTCTAATACCCATCGGATTCAACAGACAAGGCACGGTTGCCATTACATTATTCATCACACTTCTAACACCCATCGGATTCAAGAGACATGGCACGGTTGCCATTTCATTACTCATCACACTTCTAATACCCATCGGATTCAACAGACAAGGCACGGTTGCCATTACATTATTCATCACACTTCTAATACCCATCGGATTCAACAGACATGACACGGTTGCCATTACATTATTCATCACACTTCTATTACCCATCGGATTCAACAGACATGACACGGTTGCCATTACAGTATTCATCACACTTCTAATACCCATCAGATTCAACAAACAAGGCACGGTTGCCATTACATTATTCATCACACTTCTAATACCCATCAGATTCCACAGACAAGGCACGGTTGCAATTTCATTAGTCATCACACTTCTAATACCCATCGGATTCAACAGACATGGCACGGTTGCCGTTTCATTACTCATCACACTTCTAATACCCATCGGATTCAACAGACATGACACGGTTGCCATTACATTATTCATCACACTTCTAATACCCATCGGATTCAACAGACATGACACGGTTGCCATTACATTATTCATCACACTTCTAATACCCATCGGATTCAACAGACATGACACGGTTGCCATTACATTATTTATCACACTTCTAATACCCATCGGATTCAACAGACATGACACGGTTGCCATTACATTATTCATCACACTTCTAATACCCATCGGAGTCAACAAACATGACACGGTGGCCATTACATTATTCATCACACTTCTAATACCCATCAGATTCAACAGACATGACACGGTTGCCATTACATTATTCATCACACTTCTAATACCCATCAGATTCAACAGACAAGGCACGGTTGCAATTTCATTAGTCATCACATTTCTAATACCCATCGGATTCAACAGATATGGCACGGTTGCCGTTTCATTACTCATCACACTTCTAATACCCTTCGGATTCAACAGACATGGCACGGTTACCATTACAATATTCATCACACTTCTAATACCCATCGGATTCAACAGACATGACACGGTTGCCATTACATTATTCATCACACTTCTAATACCCATCGGAATCAACAGACAAGGCACGGTTGCCATTACATTATTCATCACACTTCTAATACCCATCGGAGTCAACAGACACGACACGGTTGCCATTTCATTAGTCATCACACTTCTAATACCCATCGGATTCAACAGACATGGCACGGTTGCCATTTCATTACTCATCACACTTCTAATACCCATCGGATTCAACAGACAAGGCACGGTTGCCATTACATTATTCATCACACTTCTAATACCCATCGGATTCAACAGACAAGGCACGGTTGCCATTACATTATTCATCACACTTCTAATACCCATCGGATTCAACAGACAAGGCACGGTTGCCATTACATTATTCATCACACTTCTAATACCCATCGGATTCAACAGACATGGCACGGTTGCCATTTCACTACTCATCACACTTCTAATACCCATCGGATTCAACAGACATGACACGGTTGCCATTTCATTACTCATCACACTTCTAGTACCCATCGGATTCAACAGACATGGCACGGTTGCCATTACATTACTCATCACACTTCTAATACCCATCGGATTCAACAGACAAGGCACGGTTGCCATTACATTATTCATCACACTTCTAATACCCATCGGATTCAACAGACATGACACGGTTGCCATTACATTATTCATCACACTTCTAATACCCATCGGATTCAACAGACATGACACGGTTGCCATTACATTATTCATCACACTTCTAATACCCATTGGAGTCAACAGACATGACACGGTTGCCATTACATTATTCATCACACTTCTAATACCCATCGGATTCAACAGACATGGCACGGTTGCCATTACATTATTCATCACACTTCTAATACCCATTGGAGTCAACAGACATGACACGGTTGCCATTACATTATTCAACACACTTCTAATAGCCATCGGATTCAACAGACATGACACGGTTGCCATTACATTATTCATCACACTTCTAATACCCATCGGATTCAACAGACAAGGCACGGTTGCCATTACATTATTCATCACACTTCTAATACCCATCGGATTCAACAGACAAGGCACGGTTGCCATTACATTATTCATCACACTTCTAATACCCATCGGATTCAACAGACAAGGCACGGTTGCCATTACATTATTCATCACACTTCTAATACCCATCGGATTCAACAGACATGGCACGGTTGCCATTTCACTACTCATCACACTTCTAATACCCATCGGATTCAACAGACATGACACGGTTGCCATTTCATTACTCATCAAACATCTAATACCAATCGGATTCAACAGACATGGCACGGTTGCCATTACATTACTCATCACACTTCTAATACCCATCGGATTCAACAGACAAGGCACGGTTGCCATTACATTATTCATCACACTTCTAATACCCATCGGATTCAACAGACAAGGCACGGTTGCCATTACATTATTCATCACACTTCTAATACCCATCGGATTCAACAGACATGGCACGGTTGCCATTTCACTACTCATCACACTTCTAATACCCATCGGATTCAACAGACATGACACGGTTGCCATTTCATTACTCATCACACATCTAATACCAATCGGATTCAACAGACATGGCACGGTTGCCATTACATTACTCATCACACTTCTAATACCCATCGGATTCAAGAGACATGGCACGGTTGCCATTTCATTATTCATCACACTTCTAATACCCATCTGATTCAACAGACACGACACGGTTGCCATTATATTATTCATCACACTTCTAATACCCATCGGAGTCAACAGACACGACACGGTTGCCATTTCATTAGTCATCACACTTCTAATACCCATCGGATTCAACAGACATGGCACGGTTGCCATTTCATTACTCATCACACTTCTAATACCCATCGGAGTCAACAGACAAGGCACGGTTGCCATTACATTATTCATCACACTTCTAATACCCATCGGATTCAACAGACATGACACGGTTGCCATTACATTATTCATCACACTTCTAATACCCATCGGATTCAACAGACATGACACGGTTGCCATTACATTATTCATCACACTTCTAATACCCATTGGAGTCAACAGACATGACACGGTTGCCATTACATTATTCAACACACTTCTAATAGCCATCGGATTCAACAGACTTGACACGGTTGCCATTACATTATTCATCACACTTCTAATACCCATCGGATTCAACAGACAAGGCACGGTTGCCATTACATTATTCATCACACTTCTAATACCCATCGGATTCAACAGACAAGGCACGGTTGCCATTACATTATTCATCACACTTCTAATACCCATCGGATTCAACAGACAAGGCACGGTTGCCATTACATTATTCATCACACTTCTAATACCCATCGGATTCAACAGACATGGCACGGTTGCCATTTCACTACTCATCACACTTCTAATACCCATCGGATTCAACAGACATGACACGGTTGCCATTTCATTACTCATCAAACATCTAATACCAATCGGATTCAACAGACATGGCACGGTTGCCATTACATTACTCATCACACTTCTGATACCCATCCGATTCAACAGACAAGGCACGGTTGCCATTACATTATTCATCACACTTCTAATACCCATCGGATTCAACAGACAAGGCACGGTTGCCATTACATTATTCATCACACTTCTAATACCCATCGGATTCAACAGACATGGCACGGTTGCCATTTCACTACTCATCACACTTCTAATACCCATCGGATTTAACAGACATGACACGGTTGCCATTTCATTACTCATCACACATCTAATACCAATCGGATTCAACAGACATGGCACGGTTGCCATTACATTACTCATCACACTTCTAATACCCATCGGATTCAAGAGACATGGCACGGTTGCCATTTCATTATTCATCACACTTCTAATACCCATCTGATTCAACAGACACGACACGGTTGCCATTATATTATTCATCACACTTCTAATACCCATCGGAGTCAACAGACACGACACGGTTGCCATTTCATTAGTCATCACACTTCTAATACCCATCGGATTCAACAGACATGGCACGGTTGCCATTTCATTACTCATCACACTTCTAATACCCATCGGAGTCAACAGACAAGGCACGGTTGCCATTACATTATTCATCACACTTCTAATACCCATCGGATTCAACAGACATGACACGGTTGCCATTACATTATTCATCACCCTTCTAATACCCATCGGATTCAACAGACATGACACGGTTGCCATTACATTATTCATCACACTTCTAATACCCATCGGAGTCAACAGACAAGGCACGGTTGCCATTACATTATTCATCACACTTCTAATACCCATCAGATTCAACAGACAAGGCACGGTTGCAGTTTCATTAGTCATCACACTTCTAATACCCATCGGATTCAACAGATATGGCACGGTTGCCGTTTCATTACTCATCACACTTCTAATACCCATCGGATTCAACAGACATGGCACGGTTGCCATTACATTATTCATCACACTTTTAATACCCATCGGATTCAACAGACATGACACGGTTGCCATTACATTATTCATCACACTTCTAATACCCATCGGATTCAACAGACAAGGCACGGTTGCCATTACATTATTCATCACACTTCTAACACCCATCGGATTCAAGAGACATGGCACGGTTGCCATTTCATTACTCATCACACTTCTAATACCCATCGGATTCAACAGACAAGGCACGGTTGCCATTACATTATTCATCACACTTCTAATACCCATCGGATTCAACAGACATGACACGGTTGCCATTACATTATTCATCACACTTCTAATACCCATCGGATTCAACAGACATGACACGGTTGCCATTACAGTATTCATCACACTTCTAATACCCATCAGATTCAACAAACAAGGCACGGTTGCCATTACATTATTCATCACACTTCTAATACCCATCAGATTCCACAGACAAGGCACGGTTGCAATTTCATTAGTCATCACACTTCTAATACCCATCGGATTCAACAGACATGGCACGGTTGCCGTTTCATTACTCATCACACTTCTAATACCCATCGGATTCAACAGACATGACACGGTTGCCATTACATTATTCATCACACTTCTAATACCCATCGGATTCAACAGACATGACACGGTTGCCATTACATTATTCATCACACTTCTAATACCCATCGGATTCAACAGACATGACACGGTTGCCATTACATTATTCATCACACTTCTAATACCCATCGGATTCAACAGACAGGACACGGTTGCCATTACATTATTTATCACACTTCTAATACCCATCGGATTCAACAGACATGACACGGTTGCCATTACATTATTCATCACACTTCTAATACCCATCGGAGTCAACAAACATGACACGGTGGCCATTACATTATTCATCACACTTCTAATACCCATCAGATTCAACAGACATGACACGGTTGCCATTACATTATTCATCACACTTCTAATACCCATCAGATTCAACAGACATGGCACGGTTGCCATTTCATTACTCATCACACTTCTAATACCCATCGGATTCAACAGACAAGGCACGGTTGCCATTACATTATTCATCACACTTCTAATACCCATCGGATTCAACAGACAAGGCACGGTTGCCATTACATTATTCATCACACTTCTAATACCCATCGGATTCAACAGACAAGGCACGGTTGCCATTACATTATTCATCACACTTCTAATACCCATCGGATTCAACAGACATGGCACGGTTGCCATTTCACTACTCATCACACTTCTAATACCCATCGGATTCAACAGACATGACACGGTTGCCATTTCATTACTCATCAAACATCTAATACCAATCGGATTCAACAGACATGGCACGGTTGCCATTACATTACTCATCACACTTCTGATACCCTTCGGATTCAACAGACAAGGCACGGTTGCCATTACATTATTCATCACACTTCTAATACCCATCGGATTCAACAGACAAGGCACGGTTGCCATTACATTATTCATCACACTTCTAATACCCATCGGATTCAACAGACATGGCACGGTTGCCATTTCACTACTCATCACACTTCTAATACCCATCGGATTTAACAGACATGACACGGTTGCCATTTCATTACTCATCACACATCTAATACCAATCGGATTCAACAGACATGGCACGGTTGCCATTACATTACTCATCACACTTCTAATACCCATCGGATTCAAGAGACATGGCACGGTTGCCATTTCATTATTCATCACACTTCTAATACCCATCTGATTCAACAGACACGACACGGTTGCCATTATATTATTCATCACACTTCTAATACCCATCGGAGTCAACAGACACGACACGGTTGCCATTTCATTAGTCATCACACTTCTAATACCCATCGGATTCAACAGACATGGCACGGTTGCCATTTCATTACTCATCACACTTCTAATACCCATCGGAGTCAACAGACAAGGCACGGTTGCCATTACATTATTCATCACACTTCTAATACCCATCGGATTCAACAGACATGACACGGTTGCCATTACATTATTCATCACACTTCTAATACCCATCGGATTCAACAGACATGACACGGTTGCCATTACATTATTCATCACACTTCTAATACCCATCGGAGTCAACAGACAAGGCACGGTTGCCATTACATTATTCATCACACTTCTAATACCCATCAGATTCAACAGACAAGGCACGGTTGCAGTTTCATTAGTCATCACACTTCTAATACCCATCGGATTCAACAGACATGGCACGGTTGCCGTTTCATTACTCATCACACTTCTAATACCCATCGGATTCAACAGACATGGCACGGTTGCCATTACATTATTCATCACACTTCTAATACCCATCGGATTCAACAGACATGACACGGTTGCCATTACATTATTCATCACACTTCTAATACCCATCGGATTCAACAGACAAGGCACGGTTGCCATTACATTATTCATCACACTTCTAACACCCATCGGATTCAAGAGACATGGCACGGTTGCCATTTCATTACTCATCACACTTCTAATACCCATCGGATTCAACAGACAAGGCACGGTTGCCATTACATTATTCATCACACTTCTAATACCCATCGGATTCAACAGACATGACACGGTTGCCATTACATTATTCATCACACTTCTATTACCCATCGGATTCAACAGACATGACACGGTTGCCATTACAGTATTCATCACACTTCTAATACCCATCAGATTCAACAAACAAGGCACGGTTGCCATTACATTATTCATCACACTTCTAATACCCATCAGATTCCACAGACAAGGCACGGTTGCAATTTCATTAGTCATCACACTTCTAATACCCATCGGATTCAACAGACATGGCACGGTTGCCGTTTCATTACTCATCACACTTCTAATACCCATCGGATTCAACAGACATGACACGGTTGCCATTACATTATTCATCACACTTCTAATACCCATCGGATTCAACAGACATGACACGGTTGCCATTACATTATTCATCACACTTCTAATACCCATCGGATTCAACAGACATGACACGGTTGCCATTACATTATTTATCACACTTCTAATACCCATCGGATTCAACAGACATGACACGGTTGCCATTACATTATTCATCACACTTCTAATACCCATCGGAGTCAACAAACATGACACGGTGGCCATTACATTATTCATCACACTTCTAATACCCATCAGATTCAACAGACATGACACGGTTGCCATTACATTATTCATCACACTTCTAATACCCATCAGATTCAACAGACAAGGCACGGTTGCAATTTCATTAGTCATCACATTTCTAATACCCATCGGATTCAACAGATATGGCACGGTTGCCGTTTCATTACTCATCACACTTCTAATACCCTTCGGATTCAACAGACATGGCACGGTTACCATTACAATATTCATCACACTTCTAATACCCATCGGATTCAACAGACATGACACGGTTGCCATTACATTATTCATCACACTTCTAATACCCATCGGATTCAACAGACAAGGCACGGTTGCCATTACATTATTCATCACACTTCTAATACCCATCGGAGTCAACAGACACGACACGGTTGCCATTTCATTAGTCATCACACTTCTAATACCCATCGGATTCAACAGACATGGCACGGTTGCCATTTCATTTCTCATCACACTTCTAATACCCATCGGATTCAACAGACAAGGCACGGTTGCCATTACATTATTCATCACACTTCTAATACCCATCGGATTCAACAGACAAGGCACGGTTGCCATTACATTATTCATCACACTTCTAATACCCATCGGATTCAACAGACAAGGCACGGTTGCCATTACATTATTCATCACACTTCTAATACCCATCGGATTCAACAGACATGGCACGGTTGCCATTTCACTACTCATCACACTTCTAATACCCATCGGATTCAACAGACATGACACGGTTGCCATTTCATTACTCATCACACTTCTAGTACCCATCGGATTCAACAGACATGGCACGGTTGCCATTACATTACTCATCACACTTCTAATACCCATCGGATTCAACAGACAAGGCACGGTTGCCATTACATTATTCATCACACTTCTAATACCCATCGGATTCAACAGACATGACACGGTTGCCATTACATTATTCATCACACTTCTAATACCCATCGGATTCAACAGACATGACACGGTTGCCATTACATTATTCATCACACTTCTAATACCCATTGGAGTCAACAGACATGACACGGTTGCCATTACATTATTCATCACACTTCTAATACCCATCGGATTCAACAGACATGGCACGGTTGCCATTACATTATTCATCACACTTCTAATACCCATTGGAGTCAACAGACATGACACGGTTGCCATTACATTATTCAACACACTTCTAATAGCCATCGGATTCAACAGACATGACACGGTTGCCATTACATTATTCATCACACTTCTAATACCCATCGGATTCAACAGACAAGGCACTGTTGCCATTACATTACTCATCACACTTCTAACATATAAACCATAGTGTCAATGTGCATTGATTTATGTCCCAGTCGACAGGCGGCGCCACTTTAGGAATTCTACATGTACGTCGTTAACGGGAAGTACCATTCGGTATATAATCCCGTGGTCACCCCATGGACACCAGTTTAGAATAGTTAACATCCTAGTGACACTGGATTCTCTTGAATAATCGTGTAATATGAAGCGGGCAGCTCTGCGTTGGATATATTCTATTTGGCATTTACGGTATGGGTCCCACACTGTTGATGAGTATTCAAGTGTTGGTCTGACTAGGGTGGTGTATGCTTTCGCCTTTACGTCTTGTGAGCATCTGTTTAGGTTTCTTTTAATAAGTCTGATAGTTCTATTTGCGTCTGAGGTGATGTTATCAATATGGGTTTTCCATTTCTGGTCTCTCTGTAGTTCAGCCCCTATATAGGGATGCTGACTGACTGGCTTTAGAGTGACACCGTCCATTGTGTAGTCCAAAGTTAATGGGTTGTGATTGTTATACATGTGGAGTGTGTAGCATTTATCTAGATCAAAAGACATTTGCCATTTCTGGGCCCAGAGTAACATCTTCCATGTGTAAGTCTTTCTGTAGGGCTTTTGTATCAGCAGCACTTTCTATTGTCCCGAACGGCAAGCAGTCAGCAGCAAAGAGTTTTACGTGGGAGGTTATCTCTTCATTAATGTCATTTATGCACAGTAGAAACATAAGGGGGCAAGTACAGTAACCTGTGGTACCCCAGATGACATTTGTATTTTGAGTGAGGCATCACCATCTATCCCTACCCTTTGGGTCCTATTTGTTAGCCAGCCGTTGGTCCATTTCCAGGTCTTTCCCGGTATACCATGACATTTCAGTTCGTGAAGAAGTCTTTGATGAGGGACCGTGTCAAAGGCTTTGGAAAAGTCCAGGATGAGAACATCTGTCTATTTGTTGTTGTCTAGAGATTTAGCTACAGAGTCAATGGTTGCTATTAATTTGCTTTCGCACGAGTACTTTGTTCAGAAACCATGCTGTGCGTTGATAAGGATTTGCTTTTATCTAAAGGTTCCGTGATCAAGTGACATAGGATGTATTCCATTAGTTTACAACACACCTATGTCAGAGATGTGGGTCTATAGTTACTGAGAAGGCTTATGCCCTTTTTAAATATTGTACATAATATTATGTCTGCGGATTGCCAATCCTCGGGCAGTTCTCCTTTGTGGAAGGAGAGTTTGAAGATGAACTGGAGAATTGGTGCTATTTCGTTAGAATACTCCTTGAGAATTCTGACAGGAATTCGGTTTGGACTTTTTCTTCCATCGCCATTATCCCTCACGGGGTCGACCTGGAGTGTAGGAGTCGTCGCCACTTTCCGGTCTTGCACGTCTTCTTCTTTCAGCCCCTCAACTCCATACACCTTCTTCACATTTGTTTCCATCTTTTTGCTGGTCTCTCTCTGTTCCTCTTCCCAGGGGGTTGCAATTCTGTTGCTCTTCTCACATAATGCTCTTCCTCTCTTCTCTGGAGATGGCCATACTAGCGAAGCCAAGCATCTCCCAACTTCTCTTCTATGCCCTCAACTCTCGCCAACTGTCGCATCTCCTCATTTGTTTTCTCTTCCCTGAGCGAGATGTTCATCACCCATCTCATCATCCTAATCTCAGTTCGCATGAGGAGAAGCCCTTCATTTTAGACCATGGACCAGAAATGCCCCTCGTGAATCCCCCACAACTCTACCAACCCATGTTTTTTGTAAGCTTTGAGGTCCATTGAAGATGAAATATCGTATTTGTTGTCAATGTCGCGTGGTATTTAATCATTCACACCACAATCGTCATTGCATAGTCATATGTGTCCCAATATGTAATTGTAATATGTCAAATTTAAGGTTTTCATCTGCTGATCATAATAATAGCATTCCATAGATATTTACTATTATGACATGTGCCCTAATTAGCATAGAATAACTATACCCTATTCTCACTTGTGACCTCATAGATGACATAATTATTCTGGTTAAATATATAAATTTTCCTTGATCCCATAACCTCTTTAAGATCAAAATAATAACGCATAACACGCTGCAGCATCATATCGTTCATTTGATACCAGAATTGTCTTTCTGTTATTACAAATGGATTAGATATGATACTTCAAAGATAACTGTAATGTCGCGGATCAAGAGGTGTAACGCAGGGCGTTTTTAATTATTACACACCGTACTCCATCAGCAATGGATTGTATAAAATGTAACGAAGAAGTGACTATACTACTGTTGTTTTATAAGTCATTTACGTTCCTTTGCAGCTGGACTACTACTTTTCTTACATGTTTCATCATGGCATGCGGAGATCACAATGTTGTATCCCATATTATATTATTTAAATCTCATATTATATTATTTAAGACTCAATTGTAGCTTGTAAAAATACCCCAGGTCAACTTCACAGATATCGATAAGTTAAAATTATTTTATTTAAGTTGTATAATGATAAATTATTAGCTTTGTTATTTACCCAAGACTGCACAGGAGTGCCTGCGCTAACTAAACAAAAGAAATTGTTCACTCGTATGTGATCATGAAAACTGCTAGCCAGACACTCTGGATGCTGTGTCAACAGATCCTTCTGTCACCAGCCTGACACAGAAGTATGAAGAGTTCCGAGAGAAAGTACGGCCAGGCCATCTGGGGAAGACTGCACAACTACGGGTGTCCTATACTGTATTCCTTGCCAATATTGAGGTATCTCACCCGGGTGTAGCAAATCTCACCCAGAAAGGAGCTAACAATGTAGCCCGCTCTTTCATCCCTGGGAACCGTTGCGCTGTTGATAAAACCATGGAAGAAACATTCATACGGCATGCCAAGTGCCATGGTGATGCAGGAACAAGTGCTGCAGGAGTGTCTGGTCTGCTCACCAACTACCAAGCATATCAGAGATGGGTCAGAACAACACATGTCAGGTCACTATATATGTGGATGCAACTATTGGAATGGCTGGCATGGTTGACAGCAGTGAAGGCTACAAACACCGTGATGTCCGCGCCACAGAGGTCCAGAAAGGAGAACGTTTGGTGATCAAGGCAAAGCAGGCTGTCGAGTGTTTCTTGAACCACTTTGTGTGGACACAAAGGACAAGCTGCTGCTCCTCTCCTCTCATCTGGAATTGCTGCATCTGATGAGTTGTCAGAAGATGTCCTAAAATCTGGCGAGAGACACTGTTGTGGAGACTCGACTGAAGAAAGGACAGGATTTCTTTGTGCCAGTGAAGAAGGTGAATCTCAAGACCCTGAGTGATATGCAAAAAAAATCAAAATGAAGACCACCAAGAACAAGGTCATTCAGTATAAACAACAAGGAAATGTTGCATTCCAGTTGTTTGTGAAGTCACAGAGCCAAGGACTGCAGCTTGATCTGAAGCAACTGATGACGTACCCAATTTTCAAGTGCCATACAGTATTGCCACAGCCGACGGGTACCTTGCTAAGACTGATAATACAAAGGTATTTCAGTTTCTAACGAAACAATGCACTGCTGCTTCTACTGTCTGAAAGATGTACCAGGAAATTTTAGCCAGGTTTGTGCTAAGGTCTTCGACATAACCGGGAAGACAGGAGATGCTGTTTTCGGCACTGACCAATACTTCCCTGATTCTGTCCAATCCACGGAGAGACAACGCCGTGGCACTGGAGAGAAACTGATTATGAAAGGAGAGGCAACCAAGAGGCCACCTGATCGGAAATCATTCTTGTCCAATGGTGAAAACAAGTGTCAGTTCATCAAACTGCATCTGAAGCTGTGGCAGAGCGATGGATGTGCATCAAAACTGCAAGGAAGACAAGTGTCTTCATATGTGAGGGGAATGCCACTCTGGTGATTTCCAATGATGGCCGGACGACAGTAACCCAAGAACTGTCCCTTCTGAAGTCATCACAGGAGCAAACTGATTCAAGAGTTATCCTCTATGTTAATTACGCGAGGAGTAGGAATTACCGAATCGTTCGTGTGGAGAGCCCAGATTCAGACTTCTTCTTCGTTCTTCTGCACTATGCTGCATCAATTGGAGACATCACCATCTTGTTTGACACGGGTGTAGGAAATAAGCAACGATTGATTGATGTCAGCAAACTAGCAGTTGATCTTGGCCAGGATAAATGTACGGCTCTGATGTTTCTACATGCTTTCAGTGGATGTGACAGCACTAGTGCTTTCCGAGGGATTGACAAACTCAAACCAGTGAAAACTCTAATGAAGATTCCTAAATACATTCGTGTACTCAAGAAGCTGGGGATACATGGGACGTACCTGAAGAAAGGATTGATGAGCTGGACAGCTTCTCTTGTGCTGTGTATGGTAGAGCATCAACGGTGTCAAAAGTTGATGACTTCAGGCTAATTTGTTTCAATGAGCTGTGTGCCAAGGATAACCGTGTTATTCCTTCAGGTAATATTGACATGGCCAATCTACCACCATGCAAGCGCAGTCTCACGCAGCATGGCAAGAGTCAACTATCAAGTTGACATATGGAAGAGAGCCGGACGTCCCCAAGGTTAGCAGAAACCATGGCTGGAACATCAGTAATGGAAGCATTGAGCCACTCTGGTATGATGAAGATGTGCTGCCACGTGAACTGGCTGATATAGCTCAGGTAGACCCCGACCACACTGATAGTGATGACGAGTCTGACATGGACATGTCTGATGGGATGGAACTATATGCTGACAGTTACAGTGTTTATGACTGAGAATCAAAACGTGACTAATGTAATTGGTTAAGTAGCTATCAATGTTTGGCAAGTGTCCGTACATCAACCTAGATATTGTATGTCATTGCATACAATCAATACACGAATAACTTTGTGGCATCTAAGTACATTTTGTGTTATCAATATCTAGCATCTAAATTAATGTCATGCATACGTAATTCGCTTTAAACTGAATTATCATATTGTGAGTACTGGCTTTCGATTTATCTGTATTATTGACATTTGTCACATCTTAATTCACGGTTTTTTTTATACCATATTAAGCTAATATACATGTTAATTATATGAAGTATGTAGATTTTTGCATCTGAAATTAATCTGGCGTAAATGTATACTTAAAAACACACACATAATCTAGACAGTTTTGACATGTATGAAAGTCATGACTATATCTATGGTAATCTTTGCGTTACGCCTCTTGATCCGCAACACTACGGTTATCTTTGAAGCATCATATATAATCCATTTGTAATGACAGAAAAACAATTCTGGTATCAAATGAAAGATACCAATGATGCTGCAGAGTGTTATGCATTATTATGTTGATCTCAAAGAGGCCATGGGATCAAAGGAAAATGTATATATTTGACAAAAATAATGATATCATCTATGTGGTCAAGAGTGAGAATAGGGTATAGTTATTCTATGCTAATTAGGGCACATGCCGTAATAGTAAATATTTATTGAATACTATTATGATGATCATCAGATGAAAACCTTCAATTTGACATATCATAAGTACATATTGAGACACATGACTATACAATGACGATTGTGGTGTGGGTGATTAAATACCACGTGACATTGACGGTGCATACGATATTTCAGGGTGCCATCCAAGATAGGTTGGAAATGGGTAGTGAGACCCAACTTTTTCACTGTTAACTTACCACTTGAAATAATCTTCAAGGAACCCCAGAGTTGTGTGTGTGTGCGTGGGGGGGGGGGTCCACACGAGGGTCATATCTGGCTCATGGCCTAATTCTCTTCAGCACCCATGTCTCCACTCCGTACATAAGGACTGGCTGAATCACCGGCTGTAGACCTTGATCTTTAGCTTGTGTGGTAACTTGCGGGTCACAAATGACTTCACTTGTTTCCCTCCACTTCTGCCAGGCTGCTTCGAACTGACTAGAACTTCCGTCTTTGCTGTGTTGAGTTTCTTCTCAAGGGATCCCTGCCACTTCTGCACCTTCTTTTCCAGTTTCTTCACGGACTACACAGTGAGGAACAGATCGTCTGGACCAGGGGCATTATTTATTCGAAGAATGTCTAGGTGGTTCTTGAACCCTTTACATGAGAAGTTAATACCTGGCATAGATATGTACGGGCATTTTTCCTTTGAGGGCATGTTGCCAAGATCTTCTTTAGTAAACACGGATTTGAATTGGTGGCTTAGAGCCTCTGTTTTCCCAACATTGTCAGTTTTTATGGAGTTTTTGTACTGTTTTTCATTTACGGCAGTATTTTATAGATCTGTAATATAGATGTCATGGGTGACTGTTTTATTTCGTTTATGACCTGTATATACCGAGTCAAGTTTTCATGTTTTGGGGTTTTCTAGTTCGGTCATACGTTGCCTAATTTAATTTAAAAAAATATTTCTAACAAAACTGAAGATGACCCCAAATAGACATGGCAATTTTGGAGACAAAATAATGTTGAAGCCAACATACTTTATAGGCACCAATGTTACAAGCACTCTGCAATTTTATTTTTCGTAATCCCTCCAGGTGTTTGTGTTTTATGCACATTTCAAAGGTGCCACCAAACATGGAAAGGCACCAGAAAAACCAGCACTTCACTGTTGGACAATTTGTAATCCAGCACCACATTCTCAGGTGGCACGTATGAACTCCTGATGCAGTTTTCCAGAAAGTCCAATGTGTGGTTTATAAGAATATTCAATACAGCCAGTTGTTTTGTTACATTCAAATTTATATTTATTTTTTGACCTTGTGCCCTATTTACAAAGGTAAATATCAACAAAAAGTCACCTTAGGGTGTGAATTCCTCAAAGGCCAGATGTCTCAAGCAGTTCAATTACATAATATTACACAGCATAATTAGCCGACATTCAGAAAACAATGCCACTTGCTTGATTGGCCAAAAGGTCCAGTAAACAGCATCTGATAACTGGCTCCGGCTATGGCCAACTCCAGCTATCACTGTCCTCAGACTTCATCAGGGTCAATGACAATATCTTCACATGTGTTTAATTGAAGTAAACAAAAAAGATTGATGAATCACCCTGCTACAATGTCATTGGTTCATTTTCATTTACGAATGCCGGCAAGCATTACTCCGCCAAAGGGACAAACAGGCAAATTGCTGCCAAATATCCTTCAGCTTATTAAATTCATCTAGAAATCCACCATCTTATAGCCAACACCTACAATCATACCTGAAAATCTGCCTACTCAAATGATTACATTTTGGACCATGTCAGGATTTGTAGACAACAGAGGGTCAAGAATGTTTTTTCTCGTGTGGGTTTATGGACATGTTGAGAAAGAGAGAAATCTTTGCAATCTCTACCAACTTGTTATTGATGCTCTCTCCATACTTGGGAGTTGTCCCAAGGGAATTATTTTACCAGTCTATGCTGGAATCTGAATGAATTGGATTCCTTCACGATACGACAAGCCGTTAGCGATTCAATTTCTCCAGACTGCAGCAATTGTCCAAACAATGAGTATTCATAAAAACGATTGATATGTCTTTCATAATTATATCTGGTTTCTATAGACAGACTGATGTAAAACAGTCATATATTTCTTATTGGAATGTCTAGTAACTAAATTCCTGCTTATGAAACACATCGGTCGATATTCGTTGATGGGCTGCAAAAGGAACCTTTACAACAGCGCACCGAACATAAACATTGGCCAAGACACGATTTGAAACAACCTTTAAACATTAATTTAAATACACTATCATACATAAGGAAACGATTACTACGTTAACATATCTATGTATGCATGCATGCATGCACGCCACGTGTGTGCGTGCATGTGTGTGTGTGTAATGAGGTATGCATCAACATGTGTAAGTTAATGTATACATACTATGTATGCCCATTACATAATACTCCATCTTATATTACTACAAAACACGACCTTAGCTATTACAATAAGCGTATGTTTATTTTAATATCCATTGTTATACAAATTGTGATAAAGTCCAAGAGCAATTCTTTCTTGAACCAAATGCCTAACTAAGCACCACCGGGTAGTAAGTAAAAGCTAAAAAAACTAAGTTAAAATAACATATAAAAATATTAGTTTTCACGAATATACACACGTATTAATTAATTAATTCGTTCATGCATTCATTCATAATATTCCAAAACCATGTGTGTGCACAATATCAGAGATATTTCCAGCATTAGTTCTATGTGAATTAACGATGTAACTACATTTAGTACATGACAATATGTCTAACAGTACAATTTACCATTCATTGTTAATACGTCACACGTATGAAGGAGTGTTCCACTTTAAGCCGCCTCTTTTTAACAGTCAAAAGCATTGCTACAATACTAGCGACAATAACATTCTCCAGATACAATAACTTCACAGACGACGATTGTCAAATAACATTAACAAACAGAAAATAACAAACTGTAACAGTGTTTCACATCGAATATATAAATAAATCTATATTACATTTCAGTATAAACCACAAAATCTTTCAAGCAAGCCATCATGGGGCTTTGGTTTATATCTAGTTATCAAAATGCTCCACAAAACAACGCAATAGCATTATGCGCGCATGACAATATAACCAAAAATGATCATTTATACTATTATCATACCCGTAAATTAACTTAACCGTCGGAAATTCTACGTCAATTCAGACGTCACTGATTGTGACGTGGTTATTGATTAGTGTCCAATGGTAAACAATACATTTACACACTACCTCATTTATGGGTTGGATGACGTGGCACGCACGCACGCCCGCGCGCAAACACCCCTGAATACTAACTTACCAGGCGTATTTTGGTTGATCCTAATTCATAATGATTAGTACTTAATTATTGGCTGCGATATTTTCACTCTGCGGTGGGAATGCTTTCTAACGTTAGTCGGTGTGATGTGAAGTATATCGAAAGAAAGTGAACAATTGTGCATTATTCAGAACAATCTTTGTTCCATCCGTTCTCGACTAAAACCATTTTCTTATGTCGGTTCCGATTTTCCCTTCAAGTGATTTATCATGACCGTCACTTGTGTCTTTCCAGTTCATGACTACAACAAACCAGCAATACCATAACTGAAAGTTGACAGATAGACCAGTGCGTGGGAGATTGTTGACAGATAGATCAGTGTGTGAGGTATTGTTGACAGATAGACCAGTGTGTGGAGTATTGTTGACAGATAGACAAGTGTGTGAAGTATTGTTGACAGATAGACCAGTGTGTGAGGTATTGTTGACAGATAGACCAGTGTGTGAGGTATTGTTGACAGATAGACCAGTGTGTGAGGTATTGTTGACAGATAGACAAGTGTGTGAGGTATTATTGACAGATACACCAGAGTGTGGGGTATTGTTGACAGATAGACCAGTGTGTGAGGTATTGTAGACAGATAGACCAGTGTGTGAGGTATTGTTGACATATAGACCAGTGTGTGAGGTATTGTTGACAGATAGACCAGTGTGTGAGGTATTGTTGACAGATAGACCAGTGTGTGAGGTATTGTTGACAGATACACCAGAGTGTGAGGTATTGTTGACAGACAGACCAGTGTGTGAGGTATTGTTGACAGATACACCAGAGTGTGAGGTATTGTTCCAGAGGATTGTCCTGATTTAAAGTAATTGCATTGCTGAAAACATACCGAAATGAAAACGTAATTATTTGGCAGAAATATTAAAATAACGGATGTATTACGACAATATCACTTCCTGAAGTTAACAGTTTGTTAATGGACGAGATACAAATCAGCTGCTGTTATTTTAGTTAAAGGCTCGAGTTAAAGACATTGGCTGAGATAGGTCGAGAGACCACAGGTTGCAAATGCACATGGTATAGCCTACTCTACAGCCGCAGTATATACCGCATAATATTAATGACACATGTACGTGTACTCATGCAGGATTATGCTATATTTCTGATATTATATTATTTAATAATGAAACAAATACCAGTTCACAAAAACAAAACAGCACAACGAACACAGATCGTACCCTTATTATCAATCCAAATAGAATACTACCTACACTTGTACATTGGGAGGAAATCATGTTTTAGCTGAAACAGTACGTAAATTATGTTCAAAGGGGGCAAAATGTACTCCCATTGTTTGAGAAAGTGGTGACATCTACAAAGTAGTGCACACAATTTTATGTATTTTCTCCACTTTCTTGGATTTTTATAAATGACACAATATTATTGTTAGTCATGCAGAATATCATAATCAATACAATGAATTTATTTAAAAAATTAAGAATGAAATAAATTAATTCAACCAATCATTAACATTGGTCCTACCACATTTCAAAATACTATTATAGTTCATTATGACTTAGATAGAAATCAATGCGGCACCAACATAATTAGCTTTACTTACACAACTGGGGCTAAGTCTGGTAAATACGTAGATAGTTGGGCGATCTTATGCAGGAATCAACAGATGAAACACAGGATCTTTCGGGATCCACAGCGATTGTATAACTGGTCTAGCACAATGTCTTTTACGCGGCCATTTCTCTGAACATGTTAAGTATAAAGGAGACACTAACCTTTACTCTCGGTCAGTCCTCCGATGAAGCATGTCATCCTGATGGTTCACGTTGTGTTTGGCAAAGTTGCGCATTATGCTCCAATCCTACAAAACAAATGTTTATCAGCAACAATGAGAGTATCCACGCATGGTCTGCTGGTGACGGATTGTTGTCCAGCGCCTTATACTAAGGCTACACGAGTCAGGTTACTTTATGTTGTGACTATTACCTGGGAGGTGGAGGGGATTAACACCCATCTGGGGAGTAAACATAGCTTGCAGCAAAATATTGACTTTGGAGGTATGGGAATGAAATGGTACATAATTGTGTTAGCACTTGGTCAATTCAATTCCATTTTGTTTTAAGACAGAAACCTTCGTTAAACTACTGTATTACATGCATCACAGCAGTCTCAACAAATTAAAATAATTATTAATTAAGACATCTTTGGAATTTTCATGTGAACTCGCGACACGACTGTGCATGCGTTCCTTTGTTAATGTTGTCAACTTTCCTTATTCTCTCAAAAACTTGTATATATCTATAACAAGACTGCTAATGTTGTATATGCCGAAATGTGGGCTCTGTCATCCAGAGGTACAGGAGACTAGTATGGGCTCAGTCACATCCCTGGCCTTGGGATGTAGAGCCCACATTTCTCTCTCTTTAACTTAGTCTCTTTAATAAACGTCATTCATTTGGCCTTATTTCATCACTATTCATGACTTGTGTTGGTGCTTGCATAAATGTAACTATGTAACGCACTCATTATTTAGTTTGTACAATATTTGGTGTAGGAGAAACCTATTAAGACTAATAAATTGTCGCTATCATAGGGGCCACCTTGGGATTTGGTAATTGTCAACCTTTTATAGAATTGGTAAGTTCTTGTATTCCACTGACGCACCACTGCCCGATCCTATTTAGATGCATGTATATTCATGTGTGTCTTTATTAATGTTTGCTTCTTCTTCACGCGTGTTGTAAGTAGTGAATGTCTAGGTACAATGTAATATGTTTATGGCTGTACGTATTACTGGGATGGAATGGGATGGGTGTTTATTCAGGAGTATGTGTGCATGTGTAGCAATTTATGACTGTACCTTTGTGTTCGTATCCTTATTTGGTATTATGTTTTACATAATGTATAAATCCTTGTAGGTTGAGAGCGGTTATCTTTTGTTTAAAAAGTAACGGGCAAAGTCAACTGTTCTGACAATCTAAAATGTTGGATGCACTTCGTATTTAACTTACGGCGGATACCATTTAAACAAATTACATATCACATTAGATGTAAAAGAACCGAATTCACGATGGAAACCAGTTGACGAAGCAGCCTTAAACTGTCGGATGTATGCTGACGATTTGGAACTCACAATATTTGGCATGTTGGTGACGGCTGTGCTGACAATGTTCATTCGTTGTCTGTTATATCGCTGAGCCAGGTTAGGTCCGTCTGTCATAGTCGGGTTGCGCCGTTGCCAGAACATCGGTCGCTTCGAGAAGGTCGGGCTGTCACAACATACACGTGTGTAATTAATAGTAATAAACACAATGCAATAGCAAACAGAAAAAGATGGATAGATGGAGGGAGGGAGGGAGGGAGCGAAAGATAGCGAGAGACAGAGAGCGAGAGAGATTAGGAAAGAGAAAAAGACAGAGAGTAGGAGAGAGAAAGTAGGAGAGATAAAGAAGGAAAGAGAGAGTAGGGAGAAGTTGAAGAGGATGAAGGTGGGGAAGAGAAGATTGAGAGAAGTTTTAGAAAGAAAGAGAGAGAGTGAAAGAGACAGAGAGAGAGTGAGAGAGAGGGAGAGAGAGAGAGAGAGAGAGAGGGAGAGAGAGAAAAGGGGAGAAAGTACATAGTGACATGTTGACTGGGTACCTGTAGCTGAAGGTAGTGTCGCTCTGTGACGGTGGAACACTGTGGTGACGACTTCTGCACTTGCGCACGATGAAGACGGAGAGAATGACGATGAGAATTAGAGCAACAGCGCCAATTACCGTGCCAAGAACGATGGGCAGCCAAGCGATACCTGCAGACGAACAATGCGATCGTGGGAACATACAAATATGTGAAATAACGTTAAGTTTCAGGATTAGTTTAAATAAAAATATGAGAATGATCGATAAAATAAAATTGTTAATTACCGAGATATGTATATTACTATTCTAGGTTGCATAAAATACACAAATGCATATTTTTTACTGATAGTATCGATTCTTGCTTAATGTTCTAAGTATGAACACATTTGGCGTTACTAATATAGTTTGAGATATTTTCGGGATATTGCAAAGTATTAATAACAATTAATGTTAGCACCTGTTAACAAGTACTATTTTATATCAATATATTTCTATGAAATAATTAATATTAGCCAATGTTACATCAATTACACAACGACTTAGGTTGGTAGCGTACACAACTATATAAATAATATAAAGTTATTGTGAGGACGAGACCTCGCTGCTATGCGTGTAGTACTAGTCTAGTGTATTCTAGGTCAGCTCACCATGTCACCTTGTCTGGCTAGTTCTATTTTGTTTGCTTCCAGTTAAAAGGAAAATGAACTTACCTGAGTTCGTAAACTTATTTTCTGGAAAAAACAAAATGCGAAATTTGAAACAACTTCTTTCACTTTGCCTGGTATATGCACACAAGCACACTTGCACAAACACGCGCGCTCATACACACACACGCACGCATGCATACACACACTCACAGAGCATGCACGTACGGTGTAAAATTGCCATAGTAAGTCATGATGGTTTATTTAGTTATTTGGAGTATGTAAAAAAAGGTATAACCAAATCAATACAAGCGGGAATATTCCAAAGTTGTTTTCAATATCATGTATATAATAATTATTTAACATAATCTGATGTGTCATGCATTTTATATACTGCAAAGATGAATAAAAACAGACACTTGATGACAGCATTCTTTCTCGTGTAAAACTGTTCCCAAATTTTGTGAATTGTTCCTTTTTTGTGCGACTTAACATGTCCGATGCCAAAATGCACACAAATGCCCTGGTTGTTCTTCAAATTAAATGTTTTCTATCCAATTTCTACTAAATGTTCCTCATGTTTGATTAGATGTAAATAAACTACATTCAAAAGAAAAAGCTAACATTCAGCAATTTATTGTTGCCTATAACAATTTATATAGAATATTGAACAATTGTATAATCATGTAAATTAAGGTATCAGAACGGCTATATTTACCTTCATGACAAGGATCGACATGTCTATGAATACCATTATTCAAAACATTGTACTCTATGTTGCAATTGTGGCAACAGTGGATCCTGTCTTTATAGAATGTTTAAATGTATTGTTTGCATCAATGTATTTTATGGGTATAGTTTTTTATTTACATAATTTTTATATGGACATACTGATTGTTTGTCTGAAATAAAACATTACTATTATTTTAATATTAAACTCACCAGCTAGTCTGAGGCTCTTGAGATCAACAAATTCATGTTCGAACGAGAGTTGACTTTGCCTCATGAAGATATCCTTCAAAGTGTTCATTTCCACACTGTCTTCGACCCACAGAGAGAAGTCGACAACGAGACTCCCCTTCCTGTTCAGGCAAACGTATGTGATTACCCTGTTATAACTGTGCTATCACGTCTAACCCGACCGCACCTATATCTTACAGCGCCACAAATAGGTTGTCAATAGTATAACCTATGGACATTTCTATATCATCTCTGCGCCATTATGTTCTTGTCAAATGTTGTTGACTCCGATACATAGAAAGGTCACCCTCGGGACTGGACAAAGTGACCTGAATAGCGAAGTGACCGTATCACCGGGACTAATTTCCTATATTTTCTGTTACAAAAAAATATTTTGGACTTAATTGTGAGGTGTCTGTATTACTGAGGTGACCGTAAAACGTGGGTCTATTGTATAATTGTCAAACATTTGCATCATATAGTGTTGTTGCAAAACTAATCCGTATACCCACATAACAGTATGAATGAAATCACCCACTAACACATACATTAACTCGATATTTCAAAGCAGTTCGGGTGAAATAGCTAGCAGCTTAGGCTTCTTTAAGTAGTATAAGAAAAACGTGTACGCACGTGAACGTTATGTCCGAAACACCGATTAGTTTGGAACGAATCTCTTCCCGGTAGAATGTGTCCAGCTGAAAGTGATTGTTTCGTGTTACATCTCGTCAAAACACACGCAAAGAACATGCATACGTCTTCTAGGAGAGTGGAGTTTGCTCAATACAGGCGCACAGGGACAGGTAATTTTAATTTATTAAACAAACCATAAGTGTTGAAATGTGGTGCATATTGGGGGTGGAGTTGAGGGTGGGGGAAAGCCGGAGACTCGGCACTTCGCAGCTGTCTGACTGATACGGAAGATTGGGGGGGGGGGGGGGTTGTTGAAGGTATTCTGCAGTCAAAGGTTGGAGATATTTATGCAGTCAAGGGGGTAGTGATGGACATTTTCTGGGGACCTCCAAATGCACCACCAATGACGCTCATCAAAACACCATCAACGTTAATAAAATATTGGTAGGCTAAACCCCCACTCTACGTATTGGGAGCTCAACCCCCACACATTCTTAAATTTAAAACCAGCAGTATTCCGCACACAACACACCTTATCTATGACTGTTGCCGAGAGACTCTTGTATTCCATCGAGGCGGTGATGCTCCATTCTCTCCTGAACGACAAGTTCGGCACCCGGAATTGTCCGTAGTATCGGACGGTCTTCCGCACTACAGTAATGTACCGTGATATACTGGTTACAATATGAATGAAGCTACTATTTAGCAAATACAAAACTGAATGGACATTCTAAGTACAACTGTATGTCCTACGGTGGGAGTGATCAATCTACTTAGATGTTAATTAACGTAAATAGTCGGAGCTCATTTGGTCTATGTATGTCACACAAAGATATAATATGGTTAGGTTGTTATTGGATATGACGTCGTTGTTTGTAGTGTATATATGTAGCGTATATTGTAAACAGCAACAAAGTGTAAATAGTGAAGCAAATATAGAAGCATTTATACGTACTGCCAGCTTTAAACACTTTTTTATTTAAAAGAATTTGTATAGAACACATTGCATTATATGGGTGACGTAGTGTTTTGGTTAATAACGTTTATTTGGTTGTAATTGCCACAAGCAGTGTCGATTTTGTATTAATTATATTAATATTGCATTATAACTGAAGTGATTCCTGAGCAATTCTTATATCGACTCCGTTCTTACCTTTGGCATCGATGGAAGTAACGTCGACGTCATATCCGGCAAATGTTCCATTGTTTTCCTTGATAGCATTCTGAACGGTCGACAATGTTTCAGCGGGGTTGCCTTTCAGCATTTCCAGCAGGTAGTTCACTACGACACTGCCCTTGCTAGAGGTAAGGACATAGGCAACATGATTACTTTCATACGTTTGTGGGAAGTTTAATCTGTTTCTGCAAATAATTTGTTCTCGTCTCATGTTAGAATAATTTTGCAGAAAATCTGTCCAGTTTCCAGTACGACATAATAGTTTGCTTGTGCAAACTGGTTGTTTAATGTTGATGGACTCGTCAGACAACCTACTAATATATTTTTGGCTTGAAACATGACAGTGAGCAGGTGCCATATATTATAACACAAAACAATTCGTACGTTTGCAAAAATACCCGATCTAAAGACAAAAGACATTATTTCGATAATACTAATTTCACCATCTGCGCACATAAAATAACATACATACATATTGCATATCTGAACATCAACACATTTGATCTGTTATGGGTTAAATTAGTTGTGCAACATACTGAATTATGGGATGTGCATTGGTTGTAACATTTAAACAAGTAGTCAACAAAGATCAATATTACAATTCAAATATGCGGAAACATATACATGACCTAGCTTTGTTATTAATCTTACCTGAAGGTGACGTCCACGATTGTATACATGCCTTGTCCGAGTTGTTCGTTAAGGATAGCTTCCAGCTGAAATAATAAATTCTCCAAGTGTTATAAATAAAAAAAATTTGTGGAATGTATTAAAATGTATAAGTTATATATCACGCTGTATTTAGAAAATCCACAAAGCTAACGTTGGCATCAGGAATAAGAAATGGATATTAATACCAAATACGATACGATAATTCTTACACAAACATATTATTATATTATACAAATGGTCAAAGGAATAAAACAAAACCAGAAAATCTGGAAATAATATGTTAAACAAAATATGAATTTAAAAATCAGTGATACCTACGGGACACCAGAATGCTACTAAGATCAAACATGGTCGGAATTGTAAAAACTATTCAATAGCTTTCTTTTTTGTTTATAGAGCAGAACATTACACTGTAAAATGCCCCACAATCAGTCTACCAGTCTATCAGTCACTGGTATCCCCGTGATCAGCAGATCATCTTAGATGTGTGAGTCAGCAGCCCTTATATAAGTTCGTGTTCATCACTCTCGCATGTCTATAACGTTCTCCTAATGAGCCACCCAGGCCACCGGGGGCCTAGTGACAGCCATCTAGTGGTAGTCTTCTGAAGATGTTCGCTGATAGCAAAGTGAGACATCACGAGTTAAAAGTAAATTCACTGTGAACAACAGTAAAAGAATAACGATTTGAATCATCCCGTCTGATGAACATATTCATCAAAAAACCTTTCGCTGAACATTTACATTTCTATTTGTAGTCGCGCCTCGTTATAACGCGGTAGTCGGGGTCCACGAAATGAATCCGCGTTATAAACGGGGCGCGTTATAAACGTGGTGCATTCCCGTATCTGCCGTCAGGGGCGCTACGACGACGACCGACACCACTGAAGAACGCCATCGAAGCCAAAGAGTGCACGTCGCGCAGTCTATATGCAGTTTATGAAGCTTATTAAACTACCAGTCAACGTCAATGTGTATGATGTTTAAATGTCATACACTGTTGGACATTGTTGAATGTTGAACTGAATAAAATTCATGAATTGTGCACCGTTTTTAAATAAACAACGGACCAACAAGCCACGGTCAACTGAACGATAATATGGTACAGCTGACGTAAGGTCTAAAATAATGACCTGGCACTCGGCAGCCGAATACGCAAACGATTTGACAAACGCTGTGTTAGAGTTGAGTAAGGATTTAAAACTACAAGTATGCTTACAATTGGCTTAACTTCGTCTTTCATCAATATCAAAATACCAATTTAGAAAGCACATTTACTGTGTCGAACAATATTACGATTCACCAATTCATATGCGGTTGACGAATTAATATTCTGGCACACCAGTACAGCCTATAGGCAGTAGCTTTGTGTTCATCGCAGCGAAAAGCTAATATTTGTTATGCAAAGTTAGCTTATTGACCTTGCCTACTAAGCTGTATTAAAACGTATTTAACCAATTCTTAAGCAAGGCGTATTTGTGAATTTCAATTGTACTTTACAAGGCTACAAGCTGCCCGGCACCGAAACCAGGTGAACTCGCGATCCGCGGAAGCCATGAGCATGACTAGCAGATCGTTTGATGTCAGTGCAAAACAAACAATACCTCGCTCCACATTTACTGTTCCTAAAGTTAAAATTGACCATAATTATAGTCAAAGAAACTTATACCTTTGATAGCATTGGCAGTGCAGAATAAACAACGGCAACGTAGTGACGCGCCTCACACTTGATTCGTTGCAGTTTGTCCGCCAACTAGTTGTTCAATATACACATGTCGTGGACAAAGACGGGGATAACTTCACACAAAACAATTGACAGTTATTACCGTGTTAATATAGTTTGTCGTAGCGCCCATTTTCCCCCTGGCAGCAGAAATTTGGGGTCCACGACCGACCGCGTTATAACCGAATCCGCGTTATAATGGGGCGCGTTATAACGAAGCACGACTGTATACAGAAAATAGTTACCGCCACAACGACTGTTTTCTTCAGACCCTCGTATGCCTTTGATGTTTTCTTCGTCAGGTTTGTTGAAAACTCTGCCTGCTTGAGCGTCACTTTGAGAGCTACCCGGGTTATCTCAGAAGCCACTTTTCCTGGAAGTAAACAGAGCATGAATTAGGTTTTAAGGATCTGCGAATAGTGTCAATACAAACATGTAACCAACATACATCATTTGGTCATCCTCGAGTGTGGATTTACTAGCATCTACGATATGAAAAGTTTAGACATATTTCAAAGGTAGGCCTCATGTTCCATGCTATGAGAAACTAGCATAAAAACAATAACACCATCTTACACAAACCACTGTATATTCCGCCCCATCCCAATGCTGTGATGTAGTAGCGGCCAGCCATTGGGTTATTATAGTAGAATACAACATTAATGTTCATCTCTGAACGTCGATTACCGCAGTACCTCAAGCGTGATGACTATGTGCGCTAACCTGAAGTGGGACACTTTATACAATAGACGCCCGTTAAGAGATGCCACTATGTTCTTTAACATTCACCTCGGACTAGTGCGCATCAGCTTCCCTACCATCATTACCACAGCAGATGACAGCACCAAACGAATACACAAACATAAACTACGAACACTGCCAGACTCCTGCACGACATTCCAGCACTTGTTCTATGTACGCTCTATCCCTCTATGGAACTCACTCACACAGGAAGCAGTTGCAGCGTCTACTGCAGAAATATTCCAGAGAGCCGCTCTCCCAGATCGATTTAAATACTATAATATGAAATTTTTTTGACTTACTTTTCTCGCACATGTTGCCATAGTAACCCGATGTGCAGCTACATTGGTAAGAATTCACGAGGTCAATGCAAGATCCGCCGTTCAGACACGGGTCGATAGCGCATTCGTCGATATCTGCAGTGGCGGATAAGTGTCATTCAGAAAAAAGATTCAACAGTTTATTTTCAAACATTTGTTGTTGTAAGACTGCAAATAATCATACTAGTTGCCAAATTATAGTACTTTGCATGAATTACACAGTATTAATGTAATGTGCATAATATGCTAATTAATGTATTATTTCTGCATAAAATTAAACTAATTAAATGTTTTGCAGAATATAGTATTCATACGTAGGCAATTTAATTTCCAGTTATACCATTTCAATATGCGTAGTATGTTATTGATTGTGTGCAAAATAAAGCGTATATTATTCAGACATTTGTTATAAAGTATTCCAGCATTATGACTCTAGTCTTTCCAATATTTGCAATTTCAATTTATGTGTACGTGCCAGTCAAGTTTATCATCAATGGGTAGGCTGAATTATCTGATCTGACATCTTTAATAATAATAAGATAACTTCAATTGCGCCTAAATCCTAGGAAACCAAGTGCAGAGGTGCATCAAGACAAACGGATTGGTCAATCTCAAAGTCCATAAGCAGTATTCCAGCAGTCAACAGATGGGTCAAGGCATCAGGGAGTTATGGTGGATAAGCGAGGTTGTAAAGGTAAGTTTTTAAATGATGACGGAATTTTGTAATGTTTTCACAGCTGATTTAAGAGGCAGCATATTCCAAAGAGTTGTGCAGCAACAGAAATGTCCTAGTTCCAGTGTTAGTGTTTACTCTAGGAACAAAAAGTAGGTCAGAACTAGATGATCGAAGCTGGATAGGTTTTCTTACAGGAGTAAACATTGAATGCAATAAGATGGTTGGTTACTGGACAGTGTCCAGTATTATGTAATTTTGGACACGTTGAAGTTTTATAATATCTTTGCTAGCGATATTATAAAGGAGGGAATTGCAATAGTCAAGTCTGCTGCTAACAAGCGCTGTTGCAATAGTTTTAGCAACAGAAAATGACATATACCGGCGAATACGGCGAAGATCATGAATATGATAAAAACAGCAGCGACACGCTTGAGATATGTGTTGTCGGAAATTGAAGATACTATCAAAGATCACTCCTAGATTCCGCACTGAGGTTGCTGGCATGATATGCCGATTCAAAATACACGTAGGGAAAAACCATAGTTTACTACATTGCTTTGGACTCCCAATAATGATCAATTCAGTATTATTTGCATTTAATTTCAACTTGCTGTCAGTCATCCAGAGGAAGATATCTTGAAGGCAATCACTAAGTTGGTTAAGGGAGCGATTTGTATCCGGGGTAGCCAACAAAATGTAAATCTAAGTATCATCAGCATAAAGATGATGATCCAAGTTATTTCTCTGACGAATTACTTTGTATCAACTGCATTTATTGGATAGTTTAAAACAAAAAACAATTAAGTGCTTGCTACACTTTGGGTATTGTGGCTATTTCAATTGGTTGTATTGTTACAGAACATATACCTGTTTCACAAAGAGTTCCGTTGTATCCTTCGCCACATTTGCACGCAAACATGTGCAGCTGAGGCATAAAACAAGTGGCGTCATTCTGGCACGGGCTGCTTGCACACTCGCTGATGTCTGAAATCATGTTGCAAATGGTTATTATATTTTTTTAAACGTGTAAACTGATTTTTCAGTTAATGTAAATGTTGTCAACATTTCATATTTTATCTTGCAAGTTCTATCGTTATTTAGAGGAACTGTCCGTCTGAATTTGCTAATCCATGGGTAATACAATAAAATCATCATTATTTGTCTAATGGTTAATATGGAAAGTCGGTTTAATCGATATTCTGATTTTATGCAAGCACCAACACAAGTCATGAATAGTGATGAAAGAAGGCCAAATGAATTACGTTTATTAGAGATTAAGTTAAAGAGAGAGAAATGTGGGTTCTACATCCCAAGGCCAGGCCTGTGACTGAGCCCATACTAGTCTCCTGTCCCTCAGGTTGACAGAGCCCACATTTCGGCATATACAACATTAGCAGTATTGTTAGATATATACAACAACAGCATTACTACTGTAGTCACAGTAGACCTTAGGCAACGTACTGTACTAACCAAGCACACCATTCATTCACACTAACTATAATCCCAACTACCTGCTGGAGTTACACTGTATCAAGATTTACCCCAAACCTATAAGTGGGGCCATATCTGCCTGTCTTTCACTATCCTCTGTGTAAATCCTCCGTAAATTATATGTCGGCAGTATTTGTATAAACCGGCCCCTTTGCAAATTTCATGTAATTGAACGAGACTGTGGTTTATTACTCTACGCAATCGCGCAAGGCCACATCTGATTACGTGTGCCAATACACCACCGTTGAGTACAAATGCACCATTTGATATATTAATTTCACATACGTAGTGATTGAATTTAGCCAATTAAAGCTCAACTTTGGGGAATATATTCGATAAAGATGCATTCGGTCGTCATTCATGTTTAAAACAATTAAATTTTCCGCGTGATTACCAAAAAATAGTTTTGGTAATAGTTCAACATGTGTGATTATTAAATCTGAACAGCTCGGCTGTAATGCACGGAGCGTATTGTACGCATATTCGGCTGTAATGCACGGAGCGTATTGTATGCATATTCGGCTGTAAAGCACGGAGCGTATTGTACGCATATTCGGCTGTAATGCACGGAGCGTATTGTATGCATATTCGGCTGTAAAGCACGGAGTGTATTGTACGCATATTCGGCTGTAATGCACGGAGCGTATTGTACGCATATTCAATAAAGTATTATTAAGTTTTCTGCTGTAAGTCCGCCCCTATATAAACGCCTTGTCTGTGCAAACTGATTATCTTTCGCGTTTACTCTATAAAATACCAATGTGAACACCCTTGAAATGTACCAGGCTGTGCATTATACCTGTTTCGCAGTTACTTCCGGT
>OZ023209.1:29567373-29672373 GCA_963995525.1 Escarpia spicata
TGCAATTATCAAAGCATGTTCATGTTAAATGATGGTAGAAAATATGAGAAAATATGTTAGATATCAGTATAAAGTTGGACGAAATGCCATAGGATATAATTAGAACATGCAACACAGTAAGAGATCATTTGAAAACAACGCTTTAAAATGGATATTATTATTATTGTGTATTTATGCATAGTTTACCTGTTTCACATTGACTTCCGTCATATCCATTTTCACACTTGCATGCGAACATGTCCACATCAGGCATAGAACACGTTGCACCGTTCTGACATGGAGAACTCTCGCATTCCAGAATATCTACAGAGAAATACAGACATTTACGTAAATGTTTCTTGTGATGCCGTCACAGTTTGAAGTACACAGACTGCTTTAATGTTATCAAAGATCATCAACGTTCAATCATGTCACAGAATCAAGGCATTACACCTACTAGGGGCAAAACACAGGTCTATGACTGCATCGGCAACATTCAAAGCTATAAACAATGTCAAAACCAAAGTTGTTCATTACAAAATGACGACATAAGTTTGATCAGATTTGAACATCGGACGACAGGACGTATCTCGGGAGACAAACAACTTAAATAATCAGTATCTAATATTATTCACAATTGTGACCAGCCACAGCAAAGTAGGTATTAAGTTGCAAAATGTACTTTTTAGATTCTACAAACCATGAGTTTTAGAATGATACCATTTGTTGAAATACCTTCAGCAGTTTTTGATTTATTGCTAAAATGAAACAAACTTTAAAAAAAAAACTTTTTGAGAAACGAGGTAATTTTGACTGATACTGTCTTGTTTTCTAATTTATTAGTTTTTGATTGCTTGTCGAGAAAATAAACTGGACATTAAAAGATGAGGTTGAAAGTTGTGCATGTCTAGCAAAATCACAAAATGGATGGGACGTGACGGAAGACAGCTATTTCTGCCTCGTGTTTGGAATAAGCCTGTGCGACATAATACCCAGTTCGTAGTGGTTGGCTACGAATGCAGTTTTGCTTGCAATGACTGTATTTGGTTATGGTAAAGAAAGCTACGTCTTATGAACATTTATATTGTAACCAGCAACACATTGTGCATTGCTATGTGAAAACATACACAGGAGTGTGACATGTAAGACACAATATGAAGCGTATTATTATTTTCTAATATACGTTGAGTGAGACACTCGTGTCTTCTGTCTTACCTGTCTCACAGTCTTCGCCAGTGTATCCAGCAACGCAACTACAGGTACGTGTTCCGTTGGTTTCCATACATATTCCTTCGTTCTGACATGGCGTCACCTTGCATAGCTCTCCTAAAGTGGGTACACAACATACACTAGTTCAATCTCTACAGTTGTACGTCTATCTTGACGTCAACAGACAGTTACTGTGCAAAAACCTCTACCTGTTCAACTCGGGTAAACCAACTCCAAACTGTGAAACAACCATAGCATTGAACAATGCACAGCTCTGTTTAATATTGTCACTGTGTTAGATTAGACAGTTTAATTTACAGGTATACATTTCCACTCTATGTTTGTGATAAGGTAAAGTTATTGGCTACATTTTACGTGTTGAAATACATTCAGAGCTTGGAATTTATAATTGAAACTGTCTAATAATAATAATATTTAATAATAATAATAATCTTTAAACACTACAAATGTCATTGGTCCCTAAGACAATCTTCCTCGACACATGTAACACAGTCTTACCGATGTTGCACATGAAACCTGTGTACTCGTCTGTGCAGTTGCAGACAAACCCATCCAGTTGGTCTTCACATGAGCCACCGTTCATGCAAGGGTTGCTGGCACACTCGTCAATTTCTATAATGAAAACAGTTCACAACCAGCTACAAATGTCTGACCAGTTGTGGCTATTGCCTACCATGGAGTTGCAATACGCCCCAAAAACTCATAAAATACGTTTGTGTAACAATAACTTAATTAATATAAAATAATGAATAATCAAGTACACGTTTGAAAATTTTATTCTAAAACAGCACAATGCCTATAAGTAAAATACAACGACGTTGATAACCATATACAATTATTCTATGTAACAAAATATATTTAATGCACTCCGCAATTCTTCAACCTGTTGCGGACTGCCAACGTATAGGAATTCTAATAAACCAAGCCAGCTATATTGATGCTGTGCATATCTGTTTCCACGCTATGCCAACATGTACAAGGGTATTAGCTGGAGGGGTGCGGGCACCATTTATTGCACTCGCAAGACGTGTTTAGTGTTTGTGGTTAGCATGTATAAGAAAGACTGCTGACACAATCGGTAGTCAAGTGTAGTGGTTTAAGATGCTCACCCGTACTGCACATTATCCCAGTGTAACCTCCAGCGCAGTTGCAGATGAAACTGTCCACCTGATCAAGACATGACCCACCGTTCTCACAGGGGTCGCTGCCACATTCATCAATGTCTGAAAGGAGAATGAGTCTGCTATTGCGTGCAAGAATCAGTCTACCTATAACACTCCATTACTTTTCTAGCCATGTTGTACGTGGTGTTGCTGTGTTTTGTTTAATTAACGAGGACTGTGTGTGTGTGTGTGTGTGTGTGTGTGTGCGTGTGTGTTTGTGTGTGTGTGTGTGCGTGTGCACATACATATACAGTAGTATCGACATTCAAAAATAATAATACTGGCTCAAGTGAAAGTATCGACATTTAACGATATTCCCCATTTATGTTGCTAATTATTAGACATTTGCATTACCAGTCTTTATTTGAGAGAATTGTGTCATATAAATGAAATTCCCAATTTTTTGGTTATTTGGAATTTAATGGCATTATTTATTTTACGATACTTTATTAAACTAGTTGTAGACAGACTGATATTGCTAAGATGCATAGAAATAATAATTGAAGATATATTGACAAAGAATG
Organism: Escarpia spicata; assembly: GCA_963995525.1. NCBI lineage: Eukaryota > Metazoa > Annelida > Polychaeta > Sabellida > Siboglinidae > Escarpia > Escarpia spicata. The sequence goes on from OZ023209.1 coordinate 29,570,270, forward strand.
CATTGAAAACAGAAGAGGCTGGCTGGTAGGAGGAGAAGGGAAAGGTCAAATATACGTGGATCCCACAAGAGATCACTGGGGAAGAAGATGTGGGTACATACCTGTTTCGCAGACACTACCCATGTACCCTTGCACGCACTGGCACGAGAACATATCCAACACAGGCGTTGTACAATTTGCTTCGTTCTGACACGGGCTGCTTGAACATTCGTCGAAGTCTGAATAAAACGTAGTATATAATATTACATGAGAATGCACCAGCGTATGAACGAATGAACAGACGAATGAATGAATAAATGAATGAATGAGTGAGTGAATTAATATATTAGTTTACTTATTAATAAATAAACAAATAATGATGAAAGATATTAATGAATGAAAGAAAGTTCCTCTAGATATGTTATTACGATGTACATTATCAAATAATAGGGAGCTAAACGAATTATGAAAAAGGGCCAGAACATGTGTGGCACTTATATTGCCTGCCTTATTATAATACAAAGAAAGTATGTAGTTGTTCGCATGAAAGTGGCTATTTTCCAGTGAAATGCATCAATACAATTTGCATTTTCATTAATGGATAATCAAACAATAATTAGTAATTATTTTAATTAAGTACTAGTGTACATACGTATGCACACTCTTGCGCATACACAAGCACTTACATAAACGCGTGCGCGCACTCACACACACACACAAACACACGAACCTGTCTCGCAGTTGAGTCCGGTGTACCCGGGCTTGCACTGACATTCGTACTGGCCACTGGCCTGGCTACAGTTGCCCCCGTTCTGGCACGGAGCACTGTCGCAGATGTCGATCTCTGAAACACATTGAAATCACATGACGACTATTGTTGATAAACACACACTCCTTTTCGAATTCCAACGTTTCAATGTTTCCTTCATTGACTATTGTCAAAGATGATGCTAACACCAATTTGTTAAATGTGGTTTGTCATGGATATAAACAATTTCTTTATATGCGACTCATAAAATTGTATCTAACAGGTCTCCACTGTGTCCTAAAACACAGCTAAGTATGTTACCGCTACGTCAACGTCATTCCTTTGTTGATTTGTTTGATATATCAAATTGTTATAATATAACAAACTGTACTATTGCAGATATTAAAAAACTGGAATATTTTCAAAACCAACATACTACAATTAGGAAGAACGAAGAGCAGACCAGAATTTGCAATGTAAAACAGCTAGTGATATTTTAATTAACCACCACTATTGACCTGATGGGAAGTGTCAATAGAAGGCGACATAACGCGTTACCTGTCTCGCATAGTACGCCGGTAAAGCCTCGAACGCAGGCGCAACGATACTTGTCGACGAGGTCCAAACAAGTTCCACTGTTTCTGCAGGGAGAACTGGCACACTCGTCGATATCTGAAAGTACAATGCACTTGGACGTATGATGCACATATGGATTGCACCAGAAAGGTGTTGCGATGAATTCACTGTTATGCGAATGGTCGAGAAGATTTGTTAATTTGATTTAAAATGGCATGCTGTCGTATTTGTGCAGGAGAATGTTTGTGAATGTCACAATGTTGTAATTTCAAAAATAACTTTTAATGAAATGTAATGAGGATTAAATACTCCCATTTGGTGGAAATTATGTCAATGCATCAAAATATATGCTTTTTGAATTCAATTGGCATTGTAAAACATTATGCGATTCCTATTGAAATTAGATCTTAGAGTTTTCACTCTTGCAACACTTAGCATGAAAAGGTTTTATTGTAATACTTCATAGGCATCAGAAAATGGTGAAGATTGGGGGGGGGGGGGGTGAGGCTCACCAGAAAACCCTACTACTAAAACCATGGACGGGGTGGAAACAAACAACGAATTTGTCTTTGATGAATCTAAGACCACCTGTTAGATGGCTTACATTGATAGGGGTTTTGGTGTTTCTCATCAATTGGACGCAAAACATCTAGCAAAGGATCATCGTTGTCGTCGTCGTTGTCGTCGTCATCATCATCATCACGTCAATGGAAGATGACATGTTCAATAAATTATAATGTTTGTTTAGTAAACTGAACAGCTGTCAATGTTTGCTTACCTGTTTCACAATTGGTGCCATTGTATCCCGGTATGCAATCACACCTGTAGACATTGTCTCCGTTGTGACACTCTCCTCCATTCTGGCACGGATCACTTTCACATTCGTTGAAATCTTAAATAGCAATCAAATTCACCTTTAACTGAAAAAACATGTTGCTATCGAAAATATGTTCTACAAATAGTGGCCACCAATAACTGTGTAGGAACAGGACGTTAATGCTAAGCAAACAGCATCATTTCTTGATGATATTCTACGCCTCACAAAAGAACGAAATGGGTATATTTTAGTAGCGGAAAATAACCATTTGGGCAGCAAAACACATTATGGATTTGGGCACATCAAAATTATAACAGCAGTGCAGCGATATAAGCAAAATTCTGCAGCAAAGAATCACTATACAGTGTATTTTAGTGAACTTATCTGAATATCTGTGGACATTAAATGTTGAAATTGAAGGGTTTTAGGGCAAAATGTGATAAACGCCATTTTTGAAATTACGCCCAAACAAGCCCGTAATGTTTGTATGAACACAGGTTGAGCTAGGATACTATTTAATATATACAAAAACGCGATAAATTCAGAGTTTGCTACCGTTCTCTATGATTTTGGATTCTTAATGTCTACCAACTTCATTTACAAGACTTTGACTTTGAAGATGAAACACAAAAGGGGCTTTTTCTCAAAACCAAGAAAATGGATGTATCGCATTTTGCCCTGAACCTTTCAAATACGGACCTTCACAGACAGTGGCGTTGTACTGAGTGTACCCCGCTTGGCAGACACACTTGAACGTGCCGATGGTGTTGCTACACGTGGCGTGTTCGTCACAGGGGTTGTTGACGTTACACTCGTTGATGTCGTGACAATCCCCGCCAGCGAAGCCGTCCAGACATTCGACACAACCGGTTGTCACGCTGCAGTTGGTGTCACTATTGCGACAGTTGCAGTCACGCTTACAATCCTTGCCCCAAGTGCCGCTCGGACAAGCTGTAACAAAACCAACATTTTAGAGCAGTGTTTTTTATTGAATTTATCGACTCTTATCTTCTTTTACAATGACTTGTGTTATTCCTGCGTTGCTGCTAGGAATATGTTGTGATGTTGTTGTTGCTGCTACTGATGAAGATGCCACTGTCGACATTCACAAAATAGGCTTATACGTTGCAACTGCCAACATGCGTACACCTATAGCTTTGTAAATGTTTAAAAACTGGTAAAACGACACAACCAGATTGTGCTGTAATACTCACATTTACATCCTTTCATGTCATTCATCAGTTCGAAGCCGTCATTGCAGCTGCAGTTGAAGCCGCCTTCAACGTTCGTGCAAGTGTGGTCACAACCGCCTTTGTTCACGGAACACTCGTCCTTGTCTGTAAGTGAAAATTAACTGGAATAACATGCAGTTTTTAACTTTGTAAGGTGAATGTCCTATGTGAACGAATGGTATTATCATCTCCGAAATAGTTTTGATGATGAAGAATATTCCTTGTTGACTCTTAAGTACGTGAAAACATATCATAAGGAAACTACAGTTGTACCAAGGTGTTGTATAATTTCCGGATATTTGCTTCCGGAAAGAACATAATAATCACCATCACACGTCTTGAGGTCGGTGGCGAGGTTGTAACCTGATTTACAGAAGCACACATATCTGTTGACTCCGCTCTCCTTGCAGCCGTACACACAATTCAGCTTTTTGCATTCCTTCTCCATGTTACCAGGAACTGTCGGCAAGAAACAAACATGAGAAACATGGCAATGACATGTTGTAGTCGCTATTCCATGCGTTGCTGTTAAGAGTTAAAACAAACCACTTTGTTCTGGTGCGGGCAAATGTATACATTTGCTTAAGTTGGTCAATACTCATTCTCATCATTTAAAAAAAAAATAGAAATTAATAAATTAGTAGTGCACTCCCGCAAATTAGTTAATTAATCCATCCATCCATCCATCCATCCATCCATCCATCCATCCATCCATTCAATTGTACATGTGCACGCATGCACACACACCCGCTCACATTCACACAAAAACATGCATGCGTCCGCATGCATGCATGCACGCATTCATACATACTGTGAAAAGAGAGACTTACTGATGTCGCAAGATTTCTTGTCAGCATTGAGTTTGTAGCCGGTGATGCAAAAACACATAAAGCTACCATCGTTATTCTGACAAGTCTGGTCGCAACCGGCTGTCCCTTCAGTGCATTCGTTTATATCTACAACATCGTAAATACCCGCTTCGGTCAAATGATGAACACAAGGGGAACACTGGTAAATGCTTGAAGAGCAGAGACATGTTCTTTACAAGATATAGCACCATATGTATCGAACATGCGGATTCACAAAGTTAGCCGAGCTTGTTGCATAAACAAACATATTGGAATGCAGGATATTTTCTTCAAGTGCGTTGTTCTCCCAAATGTGGTAACTTTCAAAGCGTGTATGCTTTATAGTCAGCTATAAATAGTTGCTTTCCTCTTTGCCTCTGGATTCAGAGGTGAGGCTGGCCTCAATTCTGATCTTCAATTAATTGTAATAATAATAATAATACATTGCTACATTAAATGTATTTTTTTTCTTTATAATATCATTCAGTTGAAATTAAATGGCTACCTGAACAATTCTTCTTGTTTCCGTCTAGACGGTATCCCGCCTTGCATGTGCACGTAAAGCTGGGTTCCTGGTTGACACAAATCTGTTCACAGTTGTGTCTTGGCTTGACAGGATCACACTCGTTAATTGCTACAGAAACAAAAATAGTATTAGTTTAAGTGCTGACTTTCAACAATGCATATGTACACTTGTGAATTGTCTTAGTGAACCTAATTCCCATACAATAGAACGTCTTTCTGCATGCCATGAATTAATATTTGCTACTAAATCAATATAATTATCACACACACGCACGCCCGCCCGCCTGCACACACGCACGAAACGAACCCAATCCATCGGAATACGTCCATACCATTCAAACATGCCCATCACATGCTGTGCAGGTCTACAACGATTTATGTCGTGTGGCTGCATGTTGTTCAAGTGTAAATATACATGGTATAAATGTGCAGTTCTATTATACAAATTAAGCATTGCAATTACTAGATAAAGGATATCATATGTACTTATATTTGTGCACTGGAGTAAACATCTTCAGAATGTAGTTTGGAAGATCTGTGTGGTATTTAAGTTCAAATAAAACCATTTCATAACATTTAGACGGTTTTCCTTAATTGCTGCAATCAGTTCACACTAAACACACACATCTGGTGTTGAAAGTGAACTCTTCGTTGATAACACAATCAGTTCACACTAAACACACACATCTGGTGTTGAAAGTGAACTCTTCGTTGATAACACAATCAGTTCACACTAAACACACACATCTGGTGTTGAAAGTGAACTCTTCGTTGATAACACAATCAGTTCACACTAAACACACACATTTGGTGTTGAAAGTGAACTCTTCGTTGATAACACAATCAGTTCACACTAAACATACACATCTGGTGTTGAAAGTGAACTCTTCGTTGATAACACAATCAGTTCACACGAAACACACACATCTGGTGTTGAAAGTGAACTCTTCGTTGATAACACAATCAGTTCACACTAAACACACACATCTGGTGTTGAAAGTAAACTCTTCGTTGATAACACATTCATTTTTAGATAACTGCTTCACAAATTTGTAGTACTTAGGAGGCAAATTCTTAATTGCAAATCCACCATGCTAAATGTGGGGTACTTATTTATCATTATTATTATTATGCGCACTTTCGCATAGCAGACGAAATGTACCATCAGTTCTTTTGTAGAAGTAAAATTAATTCATAAATAAAATAACTACACTGTATATAGATAAATAATTAAAATGTCCATATGATAAAAACAATTGTTAAAAAGTCAATAGAAATTGCACTCAGATGTAATAAATATATGAATAATTTAACGGTTATTTCCGTGGATTCATATGATGCTATCTTATTTTGAAATATCCCGCCGCAACTTTCGCCACGGTCGAGAGCACGCAGAGCATCGACATCGGCGGGGCAACATAGTGTACGACTGATGCTTCGCGTGCCGTCGGCAGAGCCGTACCTTTGCATGTCGTATCACCTGTTTCCATGGCGAAATGTAGAGAACTTACGTAAACATATTCCTCCATCTTCTTCAGTTCCTGCGGGACACTCACTGCACGTGTACGACTTGCCGGTGATACCTTCGTCTTCCGGACTAACGTCTGTGCAGTTTGTGCCCGCAGTGCACGGGTTGTCTTGACATCCGTCCAAGTCCAACTCGCAGTGCTCACCTGTCGGAAATACATACATAAATACACCCTCAATATTTAATCTACGAGAACAATAACGATACAAATACACGTAGTAGTATATACTGTAAACACTTGTCTGGTGAACATATTCTAACGTAAAATGAATATTGCTACAATGTTAATAACATACTGCTATATCATTTATGGTAGTTATTTCATATTGAATAGATAACTCCGATTTTCAGTTTTGCCAGGCTCTCGTCGATGCCACTATGCATGTGTGCGCAATATCCGACAGTTCAACTGATGTAATCACGTATATTGATCTACACTCGGTCCCGTTCACATGTATTCAGTGAAGAGTCTTACCCTCCCAGCCGACGGAGCAGTTGCACTGGACGATCCTAAATGTCTGCTTCAGCTGGTAGCCGTCAGCGAGCAGGTCAAACAGACACTCTCCGTGGCCGGAACAGTTGCACAGGTTCACGGATACATCCGTGGCAGCAACTCCTCCCTTGCCGTCAGACGCAGAGAACCTATATATATACACTATTTCTTTATGTCGAATAACAGTACGCATCATTTATTATCATAATTTCCCTTCCCGTATAACAACTATTGTTGCAATTTTTACTTATGAAGATATATATAAAAAATTATATATATATATAGTGGAACCTCTGTATTATGGTCACTCACGGGACTGGACCAAAATGACCTTAATAGCAAGATGACCTTAATACTGAATTGTAGACTGAACATCATGGAAATTGGGAACATCGCTATAGGTCTACATATACATGCCATTTTAACACCAATGAAAATTAAGTAATGAAGTACACTGTATGTATTATCATGTGTATGTTTTATTAATGGATACAGCTATTTGTCTGATGAACTGGTCAACAGGAACGTTGATTACAATTAACATTTCGATTCACACACACTCGTACACATGCATCACGTACAATGTTTGTGTATTGATGCTACTGATAGCGTTGTGGATTTTCTTATACATTATGCCTTTACGGGTCCCCATAAATTATACCACTAAGCGTCACTCTTGGTATAACATATTAGTTGCTTTTTTTCCCTATATATATATTATATACTATATATATAGTTGCTATTATTGTTTGTTGTTGTTATTGTTGCTCCTCCTGTCGGGAGTTTTGCTTCTTCTACCTCTACTGCTACTACTACACATCACAAAATCTATATGGATATTCTACCTTCTTCTCCCTCCCTCTCTCCTCCGTCACCCCTCCTCCTCTTCTCTCTCTCTCTCTCCTCTCACCTCTCCAACTTGTGCCCTGCCTGCCGTCTACTATCTCTCTCTCTCTCCTCTCTCTCTCTCTCTCTCTCTCTCTCTCTCTCTCTCTCTCTCCTCTCTCTCTCTCTCTCTCTCTCTCTCTCTCTCTCTCTCTCTCTCTCTCTCTCTCTCTCTCTCTCTCTCTCTCTCTCTCTCTCTCTCTCTCTCTCTCTCTCTCTCTCTCTCTCTCTCTCTCTCTCTCTCTCTCTCTCTCTCTCTCTCTCTCTCTCTCTCTCTCTCTCTCTCTCTCTCTCTCTCTCTCTCTCTCTCTCTCTCTCTCTCTCTCTCTCTCCCTAGTCTCTCTCCCTAGTCTCTCTCCCTAGTCTCTCTCCCTAGTCTCTCTCCCTAGTCTCTCTCCCTCTCCCTCTCCCTCTCCCTCTCTCTCTCCCTAGTCTCTCTCCCACTCTCCATCTCTCCCTCTGCCCGCAAATACAGATCCGATTGAGAACATATGACGTACGATATATCCACTGGGTCCATGTTGACTGGCTTCCACCGGTAGTGATCATTGTCAAAACTGGCGCCCTCGGGCAAGGTCGAGTTTAACGTAACAGTGACCTTGTCGCCATCTGCGTCGGACGTGACAACCGTCAAGAGGTTATCTTCTTTCACCGTCACGTTGAATACCTTGTCCACGGTAATGTTGGGACTACCATTGGCTGGAAATGTATTTTCGAATGTCGAACGAGGATAACGCAGCAAATACAACCGTCGCAACATGACAAAAGTATACAATGGAAAATTGTAGATGCTATTAAAACAAAACTTATAAACACCTACCTTAGACCTCTATATTTATATTATTGATATACGACGCAAACATTTTGATTATTTCCAACAGAAACCAAAAGACACGTGAGACATGTGATGTTAAGGCTAATACTATGTAACAGCTGGACTAAACGTGTCACAATGATACAGGGTGGATACAAAACTAATTAATAAAATACAGAAACACGTATCAGTTTTGGAAATATTGTCAGATCAGAAAGAATCCAAAGATAAATATTATTGAGAATAGTTAGTGGCGAATGCGCACAGGATGACCAAGTGATACACAGGCAAACAGCATGAAAGAGTGGATGGGTAACATGAAGTGGGGCGCAGTGGTCGAGCTGTTAGAGTGTTGGTCTGTTGTTCAGAGGGACCAGGGTTTGAATCCTGGTGCCGGACTACCGTAGTTAGGTACAGTCGTGTCGAAACGTGGGCAATTTCGTTCACTTTGTGTTGCCTATGCCTTTCGGAAGAGACGCTACAAGCTGTTAAACCATTCTATCTGGTGTTTATGTCAGGGAAAGGAAAACAATTCATCGCAGGGAAATGGAAAACAACTGTCGTGTACTAACTCATTGGAGGTCGCATTCTAATAAAAAAACTCCACGACAAGGAAACAACAAGAACAGCAGGGCAGAGAGAGATATATAATGATGTCGCACATTTGATATGGGACATATTCAACTGCGTTGTGAAATGTAAGTTATGTTGCCCGTTGATGCACCGTCATAATGTCGGAATAGCTGCTTCAAGATGTAGTAATAATAACAACAACTTTAGTAAGATATTAAAGGTTAAATTAAAATTTTGTTCAGCAGTGTTTACAACAAGACTAATTATTAAAATATAATATTAGCGATACAAATAAATCTAAAAAAATGAAACAAAATGTAGCTAATTTTAATGAAGAAACAGATTTCGTAAAATACATAACACTTACAGAGTGTTGCAACACTCTCTTCGTTCTTTGAATTTGTCGCCAATGTCGCCGCAGCTGCCTCTTTGTTGCCTTTAAAAACAGTGTTTCATTAGAAATAATAGCTCACGTCACCAATGTTCAAATACGAATTCTCTTAATTAATTGAATTTAGCAATTGAATATATCGATTTATCCACTTTTAATTATTTTAAACATATGTTAACTTAATAAATGCATACAGCCCTCGAGTACCTGTGCCAAATTACGTCGAAATGTATACATTTAGACATATACAATACAAACACAAAAGAATACGCTTGTATTTACAAAATGCATTGCATTATTTGTTCCCACCTGTAACTGCAAAGTCAAAGAGACACTCTTTGTTGTCCTTGCATGTTTCTGTTGCTTTAGTTCTCTGTTCAGTAGACATCTCGTTCAACACGTCCTCAAGGAAGCGTGGTTTGAATTCGATGCGAGCGAAGGTTGAGTAACTCTCGCCCGGCGCGTAGTAGAACCGTGAGTCGATGCTCTGAATTCTCCCTGGACAAAAAAGCATTATGCAATTGTAATTGAAAAGGCACGATATAATTGCAATACTGTCAATAAAGTGACAGTAAGAATGTTTCTTCAATTTTGACTGCGACAATATCAAAGAGAAATCATTCAACACAAATTGATGTGATAAGGAACGTTTGTTTGACATCAAGATATGTGTTTCTGGTTGGACAACATATATGCAGAAACGATGAAGAACACTACGTAATGCATTATACGGAATAGGGAGTAGTCAATAGTTGCGTAATACAATTTGCACGTACATTGTTCCCCAAATTCATTGAATATCGTCTTCTCCGACGAACTGTTTGACAGCGGCATGGTGTTCTCCCCTGGTGGCAGAAGGTCGTCAGTCGGGTCGCCATTGAACACTCCCATCAGGCCTTTCGTCTGGTTCTTGAACTTGTCCGAGGCTCCGACAGTGATGTCGAGCTGTTCTGCGCTCACTCCGATTGTTAGAGAGAATTCTGCAACAACAACATTCCCGATGCAGGATGACAGTATATCTCACAAAAGGCGATGCGATACTGGTAGTGCCATTAATGGTGGAATACAGTAGTCCCTCTCTTCAGCGGACCCTCTGATGAGGGGACACCCCCTATGTCGGGACAGTTTGTCAATGTATGGACCATTTAGTCATGTTAATGTCCCTCTGATGAGGGGACACCTCGTAGACAGCGGACAGGATATTTTGGTTATATGTCCCTCCTAAGACGGACAGTATTCATTAATTCGAAGATTTTTTGCTGAATTTGTTTAGAAAATGGCAGACAAACAGCTCAGTGCATGTCAATGATAACACCAAGTACACGTGTACCCGTAACAACGAGCTTGTCTTCCTTGCTGTAATCGTTGTGTTTGTCCAAACTACTTAGAGTTCCTTTGATTATGCTCTGTAGACTTTAGGCACAGTGAATATGGAGGTAGGTATTGTAAATTTTGTGCTGTTATCAATCACGTTTGCTGCCAGCGATGCCATGAATCGCCTTTTCATCTTGTAAATTGCAATTAAGATTTGCAAATAGGAGTACATATGAAAGGTTTGAACGCATTATAAAGTGATGCACATTTTGAGCATTAATGAATCTTTCAAAATTGTTAATTGTTAATTAATGTTCATGCTGCATGTAGCAACTGATTTAAATATTCGGTTGATCATTTCCAGGTTATTATTTTAGCCGGTAAGGGGCAGCAAAAATCGTCAACTTGCGAATTACTTATGAAGTATTTTAGCTAAAGAATATATAAATCGTTCGAAAATACCAATTTATAAAATGTTGTAACGGAGATGTTTTGTTCGATGTTTTTTGGTTGAATGCTGCCATATGCGCAGCAAATTCTACTGCAATGCCGGGCCGATACCGTTGTATAGGCTAGTGGCAGTGAGTGAATGACCAGTGCGCGGTTGAGGAAAATCTCAGATCGACAGAGGGAGTCGGGCAGATGGTGCCAGGTGGACAATATGACTTCATGACTAACTGTTTATTTAAAAAAAATCAGTTATAATGAACATATAGATATAGTGCTTAATTCCTATCACTTAAGCAATTGGATCAGTTAATGCGTTGACATATTGCCACATCTTTACCATGTGTCGGTTGTACTGGTCTGAACTCTAGCACTTAGATGCCTGTCCCTCCGACACCTGCTATGTCGGAATACTTACGCTTGGATACACATGTGTTGCTGTCGTTGCTGTTGTTATTACAATCTTCTTTAAACTGACCTTGACTGTTCCTTGTTTTATTACAGTGCTCTTGATACTATAATGAATATATTGTATAGACGGAATACTGCCTGTCACTTTGTGTTTAATACGCCAAAAACATTGTTTACAATCTCGATGTTGTGGTCAACGTATAAGAAACATCCAAACCGTACGCACAGCAGATGTGGCCTGATTTTGGCATTCCATACTGCAATTAATTGACTTGAGATGATGACGCAGGATAAGGGAACAGACAATTTTGCTTTAACATAACCCATTCTTATATTATATAGTTTTCTTCTTACCAGATTTGAATGACACTTCGATTTGGGCGATGTTCTTTTTCGTAATAGTAACATTACTGTATGCTTTGTCATTCGTCACGTTCGCCCCATTGAACCAATCGGTGACATTCTCTGTACCCACGAACACTTCCAAACCTGCAACAAGAGTGTAGAAGTGGTATTATCTTGAAGTGGTCATTTTCTTAGCTATTTTGTTGATTTCGAACAACCTTGACGCATGGACATATTATCGCACGCACAGGGTGCAATATATGTACCCTGTACCGGTATGCATTTGTTATTATCATCCCTTATTTGCTGCTGTTACAACATTTTAATTAACACGTCGTATTGTAGCAATGATGCTGACAATGTGATGTATATATCTATGCCCATACTATGTTTAACCAATGTTGGATAACTACTTCTACGACATACCGTTCCGTTTATTCGTCATCCCAACGTGGATTGTGTCCGAGTCGGCGTCTCTTGCAGCGAATGCACTGAACACGGTCGCGTCCGTCTCTGTTCCGTTGGCGTCGCGAGCCTTCGCTGTGCGACCCTGCAGTGTGAAGTTGCCGTGTGTTGTCTCTATGAGTGTGTACTCGCCCAGGCCATTGAAGGTGTACTGGAAGCCGTCCAGCGTTCGGATGTGTGGGTCACCGTAGAACCAACCTATGAAGTATCAAGAATAACATGTGCTATGATTATACAGTTTTGTGTTTAGCAACATTACAGAATCGCACCACATAGTCGCACAGTAGGCCAATCACTGGATACTGTGCAGCGTGCTGAAGTAATATATTAACTACGGTTTGTCTCGAAGCGTATATCTAAAAATGTCACGTTAAGCACAAAGATAAGGTAGTTAGAAAATATATAAATGAATACGTACCTAAGAACAAAGGCTGATAGTCCCAACAGAGGTCGGTCGGCCGGACGTAATAGAAGAGGTTGCAGTTATCGGAGAATTGGCAGCACCACTGTTTTGGCATGAGGTCATACTTCACGTGTTGTCTCCACCAACGGGGATGGAACAAGAACGTGTGACCGCCGCGACCGTCTTGGGAGTTGACGAGCGAGCCCCACCGGGAATAGCAACATTCCTGTTGGCCGAGAACAAATATAATAGTTTCAATCAGTCCTTAAATATCACATGTGTCATAACAACGTTTTATTTCTAAGACGAAGCTTCACATTGTCAAATGTGTTTCTCTGTTGCTGCAGCCAAAATCGTGAATCTTGCTCGTCCGTGTTCACGATTTTGCGTAATGATTATTGCATGTTGCACCTCTAAGCTCAGATTCTTAAGTATGTATGGACTATAGAAGTTTATTATTATTAAGTAGCAAACGTCAATGGTTTCATCAAGATGAACATACCTTTCCACTACAACCATGCTGGCCATGATGGGAGAAAGACGCAAACAAAGCAGAACACTTATGAGTTAGTACAGGTAATACCAGAGTCTTATACAATGTCGCTTTCCGCCAAGTAGACACTCTTGGTGTTTACTACATTATCAGAACAAATAAACACTTCAACAGCGCCCGCATGCATTTTAGTACATAGGGACATTCAGCTTGGTGAGTCGACAACAGGTATTTTGAATTTCCATGCGTGGGATATTCTAATTCCCCTGTCATAGACTCTATGTAGAACTACAGAGGACCAGCTGCATTTAGTTTCTCATTCGAAAGTGGGGTGAACACAACTGACCAAGTTTTGAAACTGCGGTAGAGAGAGCTGAGTCAGCGGCATCATGGAATGAGGCCGAATAGAATGGAGAAACACTGCGCGATAAACATATGGAGTGGTGCTGCAATTGCAATGACCTTCATGGGGGTAGGTGAAGTGGTAGTTCGAAAAACAAAAATATATAATTAAGCACCCACTGGCGTTATAACAAAACGACATTAAACTGGAGTCCAGTTTGCTCGTGGCAATGTGGAGCGTGTGGTCCGGACGGACATGAATCACACACAATAACAAGACACTCATGATTAACTAGTGTGTGTGGCAAAATAATACTGCTAACGGCATTCAATATTGATTGTCAACGACATTTCTCTACTATGGAAGGCTACAGCCAAGAGAGTGAAGTAATGTCTACCATATGAGAAAGGAGGCTAAACTTTTCTGGGCAATGTTACATCCACCAAGGTAAAATAGGTTAGCTTATATGACCATCATGTGGCTACTGGAATATGGAAATGCAAAATTTCCAGACTGCAAATGAACAAAGAAATGCTTTGATTATTGAAATGTCAACATCCTTTGTATCGACATGAGCTTATCTCGTCCTTCTACGATATGTATTTGATGATTTCGTCCAGTGATGGACATGCACTTGAAAGCAGTGCATTATATAACAGACTTGCCTACCCCAAAAACTTCCCGTCAGTAATCCGTCTTCCCATTTACACTGATTTTCAGGAATATAGGCTTGCTGTTAGTAATAGTTCAGAACCGTGTCAGATATTGTCACGAAAAGAACACCACTGTCAGTAATACTTTAATACTGTGACTATGACGATAGTTGCACCCAAAACATAATTGTCTCTAATAAACTATGAGGTGTTTTGAAGCGTTCAGTTAACAAGGTTAGGTAGATGTTCATAACCAGCATTGATGGAAATCAAACGTGAAGAAGCGTAACTGTAATGTAAATGAGTCTATACACATTGTAATTCTGATTTATATAAATTTCAAAAACAGCATACTGACTACAAAAACTTGACAAATTATAACAATGCATAACGTCATTGTCTATTTGTAGTGTCATTAGGATTAATATTAGTAACCGGTATACCTAGCCTAGGGCCAGGCTATAGACTATACAGTATAGTAGCTTGACTAGATCAAAGTCATGCCGGGGGACGGCAAAACCATTACGTTACGCTAGTCATCGACATCGTCTAGACTCTAATCTACTCAACTCTAGTATATAAGCCTATCCCTGTATTATAGGCTGTAAATGATAGACTAAACTCAATAAATACACTAACTTAGTCTTAGTACACTCAGTTGGCCTAACACTACAAGTACAACACCCACTACTCTGTCACTAGTACTAGTCTAACGATGTAGTCAGTACCTGCAATTATCCCGGCCACCAGAGTGCCAGTGACCATGTGAAATAGGAAAATAAATGTTGTGTATCCGGCAGTATGTAAAGCCGACCCCCTTCTTTAAACTTGACAATACGGGCCATGTCTGCATGCATGGTGTTATAAACATTTGCAGTACACATTTCTTCTTGGCTGGTAGTGGTGCCGTTTCGATCCCCGGAATCATTTCGTGCTGCATGAGTCGTGACTTCGTTTTGTTTGAATTTGTCGTAACGCTGTTTCCTATTGGTCAGATTACGACCAGAAGCAGCGAATGAAAAACCATGTCACAACAAGCAGCGTATATATATGCTGCCACCTGTTGAATAAAGTAAAGCTAAATTTGAGGAGCACAGAAGAGATTGACGATGATTGTGACAACGAAAGAATCCGTAATATTTTCATCCCTCGCCGTAATACCGTAATTTTAGGTGTATTTCCGGAATGATCCCGGACAATCCGGAATGGTAGGCAGGTCTGGTATAATATAAATAAGCATTGCGTGTGTTGTTCACAGTTATAGTTAAGGCATGCTAACGGTAACAAGAATGATGAGATAGTGTCCTTACCTGTGCCGACAAATACTGAGGTATGCGTTCGTAATAGCACATCCTCTCAGAGCGTGTTTCGAGGAACTGGTACCAGTCGAATTTCCAGCGGCTGTCCATATCCGCGAGCCGCATGTCGCAAGGGCATGGCAAAGTCCAACTCGAGAGGAAACGCACAAATTCATGACGCCTCATCTCGTTCGCGAACCACGTGTAACACTTCTGGTCGTAGTTGATCTCATGACGTCCCGACGCCACACGGAACATGTAGCGGCCCTGCTCACCTGCAAGTGTGAGCATAGTTGCGTTCGTGTTACAGATATACAGGTATCGCTCGTAGGCAAGCTATGTAAGGAACTTCCATTGCACGCCCAGTCGTGCAACTTCAAAACACGAAAACACCACGGTTGTGTCTTTAACCTAGCTTTAAAGCATTCCAGTCTTTTCAACCTAATTGTATTGATAGTCAAATCTAACTTGTTTTCGTAATCAGATTAGAATAATTTTTTACACAGTGAGAGAGAGAGAAAGAGAGAGTGAGATACAGAAAAACAACATACATACAATACATACTGACAGACAAACATACATACTGACAGACAAACATACAGGCAGACAAACAAACACGCAGACCGACACACATTCAAACATATAAATCCCCACCATTGTTGCCAATCCGTTCGTGCAGGCGAAAAGCGGTTGATTTCATGGACGGAGCTAATTGCAAGGTTTCCTCTTCTGTATATTTGTATGAGAAGTATCCTATCATACTCGGTCGTATTGTGTACTGGTGGTCCCAGCCTAAATCCTTGTAGATGTACGTGACGAAAGTTTGATACCGCGACGGGTCGTAGGCGATGACCAACTGGAAGGTGTTGGGCTGTGGAGAGAAAGCATTGTTGTTGTCATACATTTACTTAGTTCTTGACGGCATGTCAGTTGGATATCACGCTACTCAGAATACTCAAACCCACTCGCACACACAAGCCGGTATCATGAAGATTTACGTACACATAATAAGAAGTAAAATTATTAATATTGACACACGAATCTTGGATGGCTTCTGTAGAAAGTCTGTACTGTACATCCAATAGCCACCGGATTCAGTTAACACAACGTAGCTGCCAAAACATTACATACCTCACTACCTGGTTTTGCTATCCACCCAATGAAAATTTATATATTTTCGACGCAACAATTGGCGCCATGGTATCTGTGTGTATTTCACCACAGTTGTTACGTGGTGACGACCAACTCACCACACACACCCGGAATGATCTACAATGGTTGGGACTTTGCACACTTCTGTTACGTGGTGACGACCAACCCACCACACACCCGGAATGATCTACAATGTTTGGGACTTTGCACACTTCAGTTACGTGGTGACGACCAACCCACCACACACACACCCGGAATGATCTATAATGTTTGGGACTTTGCACACTTCAGTTACGTGGTGACGACCAACCCACCACACACACACCCGGAATGATCTATAATGTTTGGGACTTTGCACACTTCAGTTACGTGGTGACGACCAACCCACCACACACACACCCGGAATGATCTACAATGGTTGGGACTTTGCACACTTCTGTTACGTGGTGACGACTAACCCACCACACACACACCCGGAATGATCTACAATGGTTGGGACTTTGCACACTTCTGTTACGTGGTGACGACCAACCCACCACACACACACCCGGAATGATCTACAATGGTTGGGACTTTGCACACTTCTGTTACGTGGTGACGACCAACCCACCACACACACACCCGGAATGATCTACAATGTTTGGGACTTTGCACACTTCAGTTACGTGGTGACGACCAACCCACCACACACACACCCGGAATGATCTATAATGTTTGGGACTTTGCACACTTCAGTTACGTGGTGACGACCAACCCACCACACACACACCCGGAATGATCTATAATGTTTGGGACTTTGCACACTTCAGTTACGTGGTGACGACCAACCCACCACACACACACCCGGAATGATCTATAATGTTTGGGACTTTGCACACTTCAGTTACGTGGTGACGACCAACCCACCACACACACACCCGGAATGATCTACAATGGTTGGGACTTTGCACACTTCTGTTACGTGGTGACGACCAACCCACCACACACACACCCGGAATGATCTACAATGGTTGGGACTTTGCACACTTCTGTTACGTGGTGACGACCAACCCACCACACACACACCCGGAATGATCTACAATGGTTGGGACTTTGCACACTTCTGTTACGTGGTGACGACCAACCCACCACACACACACCCGGAATGATCTATAATGTTTGGGACTTTGCACACTTCAGTTACGTGGTGACGACCAACCCACCACACACACACCCGGAATGATCTATAATGTTTGGGACTTTGCACACTTCAGTTACGTGGTGACGACCAACCCACCACACACACACCCGGAATGATCTACAATGTTTGGGACTTTGCACACTTCAGTTACGTGGTGACGACCAACCCACCACACACACACCCGGAATGATCTATAATGTTTGGGACTTTGCACACTTCAGTTACGTGGTGACGACCAACCCACCACACACACACCCGGAATGATCTATAATGTTTGGGACTTTGCACACTTCAGTTACGTGGTGACGACCAACCCACCACACACACACACGGGGAATGATCTATAATGTTTGGGACTTTGCACACTTCAGTTACGTGGTGACGACCAACCCACCACACACACACCCGGAATGATCTATAATGTTTGGGACTTTGCACACTTCAGTTACGTGGTGACGACCAACCCACCACACACACCCGGAATGATCTACAATGTTTGGGACTTTGCACACTTCTGCGACCACCCTTCATCCACTCACCGAATCGTAGAATGCCGACCGGTACATCCGGGGAAGTACGCGATCCCACGTGATCACCATCACCCAAGTGACATTAGTGACGGACACGCCGCCATTCTTGAGTATTTCCTCCCGGGCGTGGTCAATGGCGTGCTGCGTTATTTAACAAGGTTTAACAAATGTTACAACATTCAACGTGATTTAACACCTGGCAGTTAGAATATTTGTATACCGCCCGCCCCGTTCTCAGCTGCTCAACGTGCTTTCCATGTTCGTTAAAACAAGTATAACATACCACAAAGCCCAAATCAAATAAGCTATATTAAATTAAAATGATCTCTAACATAGGTTTAGTAAATGTAACTAGAATATGAAAATAAAAAAACGTACCTTTCTATGCATAGAAATTACATAAAGGGAAATAAAAGACATCAGTGTGTCTATGCATCTAAGACTTAATAAAAACAAAAACAAAGTCATATTTCCTCAGCTGATTATGCCATTTTCAGTGAAGAAACACATCATTGTATGTATATTGTGACATGTGTATTTTGACATCTAGTACGCCTACACCAGACCCAGCCGTGATACGTGATTTTCTTTGCAAAATTTGCTCTGTCGCTGTAACAAGTAAAAATGTTACGGAGTGGCATTACAACAGTTGTTACAAATGTACCACAGTTACAGAATCGAAGGGAATATCAGAGGAAAATACAGTCTTAGTAAACCACTGAAGTGATACTCTTGACTGTTTTGCAAACAGTTAGATAGTATTAACACTTCTAGGTCCAAACAATTGTCTTTTGTTTCCTTTTAAAAACAGCATTACAGAGTAGGGCCCTAGTGATGTTTTGTAAACATAGGAACTTTATCACATTTAAGAGAAGACATATCATTAACGATTTGATAATAAATAATACAGATAAAAAGTGCATATCAGACCTTAACACGAGCCTGATCCGTGGACGATGGTCCTGGTTTTGTCAGGTCGTATATGTGGTAATGGTATTGCCCAGAAAAAGCGTCAATGTCCGTCCAAAGGGGCGCCAGCATAGCGAATCCTTGCCTCTCTGCGTCCTTGCGTTTGGCGTAACTCAGCATCCCAGTGTGCAGTTTGTCAGGGTTGCGCCTCTCGAAGTTCAGCCCGAAAGTGACGTAGCCATTCGTGTAAATCTGAACAACATATCAATGGTGAGATGTATCTCTACAGTATATCCATATATTGTACAACATTAATTTTCATAACTTTTGCGTTACATAGTTACACTATATATTTAAATGTGTATGCTTTATTTGTATTACTATTCTAGATTACATGTTGTATTACATTGGGAAAACAAACACACCAATATGTCTGCCTGCATGTCTATCTATATACAATCACCATAAAAGAAGCGGTATTAGAGATAGCTGCAACAATTATTATTTCTGGAAGAAGAATACACATATTATAATATTATTATTTTATGTAGTTTGTAGACAGGTATCTGCTTACCTCTGTATATGTATTATCTGTTTACCTCTGTACACCTCTGTATATGTATTATCTGTTTACCTCTGTACACCTCTGTATATGTATTATCTGTTTACCTCTGTACACCTCTGTATATGTATTGTCTGCTGTAACATTACCTATAATAGCTGTAACTGCCTTCACGGTTTTTCATAATAGTTTGCCTATATTCATCTCAGAGTGCACAATGTCAATAAATTGCGGATTGTCCATTCTCAACATAAGAAGTAGTTAGGTTCATTCAACAAACAGAGAAGAGGCTGCACGCCCATGTCAGAGTCAATGCAACTGGGCCTAAAAACATTTAGAAATGACACTGCAATGGTAAACAAAATGCATAGATCGTAGAAGTATTATGATAGTTGATTCCAATAAAATAATAATGTACTAATCAAATAATTAAAAGTGTATTCAACAATATGAATGCATTCTCTTCTTCATCATCAGGATCATCACCATCTTCTTCTACTTCATCATCATCATAGTCGACGTCATCTTCATCATCATCTTCTTCTTATCATAATTATTATTATTAATGTATGCTTATTAACCTGTTTTAGCTATTAAACACTATTCGTTGTCATTGTGGTAGTTAACTGTTATTACAGTGCTTTGCATCACAGAGAAGACAAAGGTTACTCACCTTTAGACGTTTGTACTGTCCATTGAAAATCTGGATTCTCGGAACACGAATGAAATCGGATGAGCAACTTCCACTCCAGTAACAATATTTTGGCATGCTGACATCTCCTTGACTCCCGCCATACTGGTAGTAGGTATACAAGATGGCTGAAACCACAGTTCACTCTCTATTTCACACAAAAACAATTTCACATTATATACATAGATATATAAAGGGTGTACATTAACTTCGATTTCAGAGTATCTGGGTTCTCTCAGATTTCAGACAATACAAAGCAACGTCATTAGTGTATACATTCGTCTCACCATTTTCACAATGTTTCCCCTTGTAGAGTTCATGCAAACATTTGCATGAGTAACCATTTGTTGAGTCCTCACACGATCCCCCGTTTTGACATGGGTCGCTCGCACACTCGTCAATATCTGAAGTAGTATGAGTAAAAAGATTAGGTTCCGTGCACGAGGGTGTGTGTGCACGTAAATGCGTTCGCTTTTGCATGCATGCGCATATATGTGTTTGTGCATGCATGGGTGTGTATGCGCGTGAGTGCACATTTGCGCGAACACGAACAGCAGAACGATAACATACAATTTGAGCTATGTGTTACAAGCTCCCAGTGTTTTGCGATGTAAGTTTAATTTATTTATAATATCGCTGTAGTTCAGTTTCACAATAAATGCTATGAGAAATTGTGCGTTAAGTGCAGTTTGTCTGTTGGTCTTCGACCATGGTACGCCCGAGTGATTTTGTACCAGAGAAAATTTTGAATCATGTCTAAACGTCAACTGCTGTATAATTACTTGTTTTCCTGACCAATTAAATATGTTCTTATACTTCTAATGTGAATTGCCTTAAAACGTAGCCATGTCCTTTATTGAGATAGATTCTAAAAACGTATTATGCACATATAAATACTGCATTCACAGGCTGCCATGACATCCGTATCTATCTATCTATACTTGTAATACTAACATGCCACGTCACTTCTGGAGAACGTGTGACCAGCCAATCAGTTATGTGACAAACGATACATAGAGCGAACAGCTACTAGTAGATGGAACTGCCTATTGACTAACGGGTTCCAAGTTAAAACGTGTGTGTTTCATGACCAAGCGTCACAATTTGAGTAACTCGTGTAAGGTATACTAAATGTTGCAGAAACGCTTTAACAATATTGATCAAAACAAAGAGAATATATAAAAAAACAGACATTGTTCAAAACATTATTGCCAATTCAATGGACTTCATTTAGTACATTCACTTTGATCCAGACCAACTTGATTCTAACGAGCCTCTAATTCGCTATAATTAATAAAACAACAGGAATAAATAAAGGTCCCACCCCAACTAATAACTTTAAACCAATTTAACGCCTGATTCTGTTATACACACCTCAGTTAAGCAGATTCTACGGAATTACTATTTATAATACTCAAGCTACGTCTGTTTGTGTCACGCCAATACGTCCTCCAGACCTACTAACAAACGATCTGATGTTCAAACATACCTGTCTCACACCGGTCGCCAGCATAACCTGCCACACAGTTGCAGCTGTATCTGTTGACTCCGTCGAGACATGGTGCTCCGTTCATACAAGGAGAACTGGCGCAGTCGTCGATGTCTGTACAAGGTCACAAACAGCATATGAAGAGCAGAACGATAACATACAATTTAAACTATCCTTTACAAGCTCCCAGCTCTGTTGGTCTTCGACCATGGTACGCCTGAGTGATTTTGTACCAGAGAAAATGTTGAATCATGTCTAAACGTCAACTGCTGTATAATTACTTGTTTTCCTGACCAATTAAATGTGTTCTTATACATCTAATGTGAATTGCCTTAAAACGTAGCCATGTCCTTTATTGAGATAGATTCTAAAAAGGTATTATGCACATATAAATACTGCATTCACAAAAGGCTGCCATGATATCCGTATCTATCTATCTATAGACGTAATACTAACATGGCACGTCACTTCTTGAGAACGTGTGACCAGCCAATCAGTTATGTGACAAATGATACATAGAGCGAACAGCTACCAGTAGATGGAACTGCCTATTGACTAACGAGTACCATGTTAAAACATAATGTGTGTTTCATGACCCACAATTTGAGTAACTTGTGTAAGGTGTAGTAAATGTTGCAGAAACGCTTTCACAATACTGATCAAAACAAAGAGAATATATAAAAACCAGACATTGTTCAAAACATTATTGCCAATTCAATGGACTTCATTTAATATACTCACTTTGATCCAGACCAACTTGATTCTAACGAGCCGCTAATTCGATATAGCCGCGCATTAATAAAACAGCAGGAATAAATAAAGGTCACACCCCAACAAATAACTATAATCCAATTTAACGGCTGATTCTGTTATCCGCTCCTCAGTTAGATTCTAAGGAATTACTTCAACCATTTATAACACTTAAGCTACAGCGTCTGTTTGTGTCACGCCAACTCGTCGGCCGGACCTACCAACAAACGAGCTGATGTTCAAACGTACCTGTTTCACACCGGTCGCCAGCGTAACCTGCCGTACAGTTGCAGCTGTATCTGTTGACTCTGTCGAAACATGTCGCTCCGTTGACACACGGAGAACTGGCGCACTCGTCAATATCTGCGCGGCACAACACGCAGAGCAATACGAATAAAGGCAGTGTAACTTTCATAAATGGTCACATGATCCAGCGACAAAGTTTGGGTGGTTCACCCGTGGTATATTATAAAAATTGAAAATTAGGTACAAACTACCGCATCGTATAAGTACAATTTGAATACATCTGTTTTCAAATAACATCCTCCTAATTGCTGGCAATGGATACTTCAGAAATGATGATACAGTGTATCCAGATATCTCATAACGATGTACATACTGCTGTAGAAGTATACAAGATACACGCTATGCATATACACTGTACACACACTCACACCACTCACAGACAGACACACAGACAGACACACACACACACAGACACACCATACACACATAAATACAAATGCAAATACAGCAGCAACAGCAGCAGTACTATCAATAGCAATTGGAATAGGCAAATAAAATTGCGTAGGCAGTATAATGGTATCCCACATTACCTGGAGAGAAATATTACTTTTTGGTCGGTCAAAAAGCTGAGACATACCTATCTCGCAGATGCCGCCCGTGTATCCTGCAGTGCATGTGCAGCTGTAGGAATTGTTGGCGTCAACACAATTGGCTCCATGTAAGCAAGGGCTGCTTCCACATTCATCCACGTCTGAAACAGTGCACACGTAATATAATATACGTGTAATAGGACTCGCTGCTGCAACGTCTGGTGATGTTACCCCTTTCTTTCATAGTATTGTCAATTTCCAATAATGCTATATGATTACGCTGTGTGGTTACTAAACACAAGTTCCTATAAATTAATATGTCATAAATAAATCCTTATCAACAACACAATCACTAGATTCAGCGCACTCGTGTCTTGTGTTCCCGAGCACTAACGACGGAAAACATATCGCCTGCATGAGACTGTTCTATAAATACCCGCAGACGCCAAGCGTCGACCGACAAAATACTTCTGCTGTGGAATAGCGCAATGTATAATATATATTATAATACAGGCGAACAGGGCCCCTTTAAAATTAAGGCTCAGGCTATTTCTCGAGCTGCTCGATAAATAACGCCGAATCTGATCGTTATTTCTTGAGCAGCTCGAGAAATAACGCGAACTCGGTCCGTTATTTGTCGAGCAGCTCAAGAAATAACGCGAGGCGTGGCTGTTATTTGTCGAGCAGCTCGACAAATAACGTCGATTTTAATCGTTATTTATTGAGCAGATCTGGACGTGCATGCATGTGCACTTAAATATATTTTCAAGGAATCTCCGTGGACAGAGTAATTTTCTGAAGTAAATCCGACGCTGTTGAATCGTTTCGTGCCTGTATTTGTCCGCTCTGATGGGAAATGAAGACTTATTATTCGTCGAACTGCTCGAGAAATAATGCCGACTTCGTTCGTTATTTATCGAGCAGATCTGGACGTGCATGCATGTGCACTTAGAAATATTTTCAAGGCATCTACGTGGACATACTAATTGTTTGAAGTAAATCCGATGCAGTCTAATCATTTCGTGCCTGTATTTTTCCGTTGTGATGGGAAATGAAGACTTCTTATTCGTCGAGCTGCTCGAGAAATAACGCCGACTTCGTTCGTTATTTATCGAGCAGATCTGGACATGCATGCATATATACACTTAGAACTATTTTCAAGGCATCTACGTGGACATACTAATTGTTTGAAGTAAATCCAATGCAGTCTAATCGTTTCGTGCCTGTATTTTTCTGTTGTGATGGGAAATGAAGACTTTTCTTATACGTCAAGCTGCTCGAGAAATAACATAGTTCATACTTTGAGTGCCATGTTATCAGTTGTTACCATTTCTGATACAAAAATGAAATATATTACAAAATGAATTACATCATAGTCAAAATATAAGCAACATACCGAATTACGCACACATGCTCACATAGATTATAAGTCACAAACATTATAAAACAGACAACTAGGCTGAAACATGTCAGTTTACAATGAGAAAGTCAACTGAGAAAGTACTTGTAAACATTTCGGCATTTTTACATCCAATGTTATGTTTGTGTGCATAATTATAAGTTTAATGACTAATCAGAATATTTATTTTCATGAGAAAGTTCAACCTGCAACTGCATCATTTGCCGTGTTCCTTTGATCAACAAATTACCGTCATATGGATGTATACATTACTTCCACTCACGTTTTATTGACGTTTGTAATCCCAGCTGAAGTAAACTGTAATTTACGCAGAGGACGTCAAGGCATACTGTTTGGCTTTGTACACGTGTTAACATATATGTCATGCAGATCGATTGTATAAAAAACACTGCTAACTTATCTCCAATCATATATAGTTGTACATATGTCGAAATGACAAATAATTTAATTAATAATATTATCATACAGGTGTAACCTTGCTTTTAAATGCACTGTACACTTAACAGAATGAATCGTACGTTGTCACATACCATAACAAACAACAAGGCAATACCATTTGTTTAAAAATGTATAAACATCCACAATCAAAGTGATAAAATAAAATGCATTTGTTTATACGCTATTATTTGTGTAATTATTTCCATTGTCATCAGTACAAAAAGCAATAACTCACCATTACAGTACGTATCACACTGGACAAAAATAATATATCTGTTCATGTCAAAATTGCATGTGATATTGGGCTTGAATTCCTTGCAGGGTGCTGAAGCGTTAACAGAAGGCATACCTACTGCCATTATGGGTCAAGTCCAATTAAGCCACAAAATACAGAAACTATATATATATACGTTTGGAGCCGGTTCGTGGTTGAAAGTGGAAATTAAGGTGACTTGTGCAAGTCCGACCTGTCATCCAAAGAAAAGTGTACAGGATTGGATTAACTGCGAAAACAGTATGGCCTGGTGGCACTGCAGCTGTGCAAGCGTTACAAAAAAGCCACGTAATTTTTACTGCAATGAATACACAAGGCGCCTGCGAAATAAATAATGTGTACAGGTGTAGTCTTGACAAGATGCCAAGCGATGAAAGGTGTACAGGTGTAGGATTTATGTGATAACAAGCGATGAAAAGTATAGGAATTGGAATTTACTGCAATTAAAGATATCATCTGTCGTTCAGAATCGTCTTGAATTTCTTTTTCAAATAACATTGAACAGTCTTGACATCCACATCTCTAGTAGTTTACGCGGACACTGGAAAAAGAAACATCTTCATTTCCCATCAGAATGGACTAATACACGCACAAAACGATTCAACAGCGTTGGATTTACTTCAGACAATTAGTATGTCCACGTAGATGCCTTGAAAATATTTCTAAGTGCACATGCATGCACGTCCAGATCTGCTCAATAAATAACGAACGAAGTCGGCGTTATTTCTCGAGCAGCTCGACGAATAAGAAGTCTTCATTTCCCATCAGAACGGACAAATACAGGCATGAAACGATTCAACAGCGTCGGATTTACTTCAAACAATTAGTATGTCCACGTAGATGCCTTAAAAATATTTCTAAGTGCACATGCATGCATGTCCAGATCTGCTCGATAAATAACGAACGAAGTCGGCGTTATTTCTCGAGCAGCTCGACGAATAAGAAAAGTCTTCATTTCCCATCAGAGCGGACAAATACAAACACGAAACGATCAGACTGCATCGGATTTACTTCAAATAATTAGTATGTCCACGTAGATGCCTTGAAATTATTTCTAAGTGCACATGCATGCATGTCCAGATCTGCTTGATAAATAACGAACGAAGTCGGCGTTATTTCTCGAGCAGCTCGACGAATAAGAAGTCTCAATTTTCCCATCAGAGCAGACAAATACAGGCACGAAACGATCAGACTGCATCGGATTTACTTCAAATAATTAGTATGTCCACGTAGGTGCCTTGAAATTATTTCTAAGTGCACATGCATGCACGTCCAGATCTGCTCGATAAATAACGAACGAAGTCGGCGTTATTTCTCGAGCTGCTCGAGAAATAACGATCAGATTCGGCGTTATTTATCGAGCAGCTCGAGAAATAGCCAGGGCGTAAAATTAAACTTTTTTAAGTAACCGATGTGATGACGTTACAAAGCTTTACCAGTCTCGCATCTGTCCCCGGAGTAGCCATGTGTACAAGTACAGCTGTACGAATTAACTGAGTCGACACATGGTGCTCCATTCATACAAGGATAGCTGTCACATTCACGTATTTCTGAAACACGAAGAGTATAGAACTCGTTAACACAACGTCGCGCATACAAAACTTGCAACTACGGAGCAGCATTTCCGTATAGTGGCACCCCTAGCGAGTACAGCCTTGCTACGCTGGCTTTAATGCCAACAGTGGGAGCCACTGTTGGCTCCCACTATTTACTAATTATTTACGACGTAAATAATTAGAATTAGAATGCCTTGCCCTGCCGCTAGGCCGTCCTCATAACGTGTCGCAAGCAGACGACGTCGGTGTCTGATTGTGGAGTTCAAAATGGTTAGTATGCGAACATGCTAACTATTTGCTATTAAATGGTATCTCAATATCGATGAAAAATACAACCGATTAGATAATTCGTAATTATTCAATATATCGGTCACTGGGAGTTTAGACAAAGTCAAGAAATGAGGCTAACTAGTTTTGTGACATTTTGTTAATTTTAATATTGTACGCTAGGTGGCACTACTAATTCGGTAATCCTGTATCTTCTTGGCCTTTATTATTAACGTTATTAAACGATGTTTTTACCTAATTGTTTCGACGCTGCCATATTCGTTTCATCATTCTCCATCATTGTAGACACAAAACCGAATTGTATTTGTTAAATTTATTGTCTTTTGGGGACTTTTATGCAACAAAACAGCACTGTTTGACAGGTGCGTGTTTTGTTGATATGGTGATCATCCGAAATCTACTCCAAACGTGTCGCGGTGATATCACAACCGGAAAGGCGATGCCACTAACGCATATCTAGTTCTGCTTTACGCACGTATTCTGAAATCTCATTTGTAATGTAGTCGCATTGCTAGGAAGAAGTACACGGTTTACGTCGTATTATCGGAGCCGCAGCAGTAGTATATCCGCCGGCTTGTGTGTTTTGGTTTTGTTCCGTTCATGTTAATAAACGAATCCAGCTTCAGTCAGTCTGATTATATCCTGAATATATGACACTGGCGACGAGGATCTGAATCCAACCTGCGCGATGGCTTCCTCGAGCATCATCGGTGCTATGTGCGAGTTCGATGAGCGAAGAGAGGAGGTCAACAGCTATCTGGAAAGACTGGAGCAGTGGATGCTGGCTAACGCTATTGCCAGTATTGGTGAGCCTACGCCGGCCGGCACAGCGGATCGTCGTGTGAGTGTGCTTCTAGCTGTAATCGGGCCTAAAGCATACGCCCTTCTACGGAACCTACTCACTCCAGCAAAGCCGTCTGATCAGACTTTTGCAGTGCTGACAGCGACCCTGGTGACGCACTACCGACCACAGCGAATTGTGATCGCTGAACGCTTTCGGTACAACAAACGCAACCAGGGTGACGGGGAGTCAGTAGCCGACTACATAGTGGCACTGAAACAGCTGGCCTCGACGTGTGACTTTGGGACGTTTCTGGATGAGGCGTTGAGGGACCGTTTCGTATGCGGTCTACACAACGAAGCTACGCAGAATTAAGCGCCTCCTAGCGGACAAAGATTTGACGTTCATCACGACGTGCACGGTCGCTCAAGCGATGGAGCTGGCAGCTCACAACACGATGGAGCTGACTGGCAAGGCAAGTGTGATGGAGGTACACCGGGTGACGGGTCATCCACGACGGCAGCAGCAGGTGTTGACAAAAGAGCATGTGGTGTCGAGGAGAACGGGCGATAATACAGCGAGGCAGTCGTGTATGCGTTGCGGGCTGAATCACGATGCTCAGACTTGCAAGTTTCGCAAAGCTAAGTGCTATGGGTGCGGACGTATTGGACATTTGCATAAAATGTGCCAAAGTCGCAGCAACACCAACCTGGTGCATGATGACGGAGGGGAAAGTGACAGCAGTAGTGGACTCGGAATTCACCACATCACGGAGGCCAGATCGACGGGCGACAGTGACGTGTCCGCGATTACGGTGGGACAGCGCACACCTAAGTACATGGTGACTGTCAGGGTTGATGGTAGGCCTATCGACATGGAGATCGATACTGGCGCAGTGGTGTCAGTCGCGTCCGAGCAGCTGTACAATGAACAGTTGTCTCGCTTTGCACTAGAGCCAACACAGCTGCAACTGAGAGACTATCAGGGTGGTCTCCTGCCGCTAAGAGGAGTGATAACCATCCCGGTGAGCTACAACAAACAGAGTGTTGAACTACCTCTCGTCATCGTGGCAGGTGACGGACGACGACCAGCGCTGCTAGGTCGCAATTGGATGGCGCAAATCCAGCTGGACTGGCCCAGCATTCGGGCAATCTCGCTTGACAGCGATGTGGCGACAGCCGATGACGTCGTGAGGCGCCACCTACCGGTCTTCGAGGAAGGCTATGGTGGAATCAACGACTTCAAAGTGACGATTCATGTGCGGCCGGATACGACGTGCCGTACGCTAGACGAGAGATGGTGGCCGCGGAGCTCGATAAGTTGGAGGCTAACAAGGTCATCATGAAGGTGGAGCGCTCTGACTGGGCGACACCGACGGTCAATGTGTTGAAGTCGGATAAAACTGTACGAATCTGCAGTGACTACAAGGTCACAGTTAACCCGCATGTAGAGGTGGACCGCTATCCACTTCCTACAGCCGAAGACATCTTCGCGACGCTGGCGGGAGGAGCAAAGTTCACGAAACTGGACCTGGCACACGCGTACAACCAGCTAGAGCTCGATGATGAGTCCAAACGCCTGCTGACGATCAATACACATAAGGGTCTGTATCAGCCGAACAGACTTAGTTATGGTGTGAACTCTGCCCCGGCCATATTCCAGCGAACCATGGATCAGGTGTTGGCGGGGATAGACGGTGTCGCTTGTTATCTTGACGACATCTTGATTACTGCGAGGTCGAACGAGCAACATCTGCAGAGGCTTGATGAGGTGCTGAGCCGACTGCAACACTACGGCATTCGATTGAAACTCACAAAGTGCAAGTTCATGGCGGACCAGATTGAGTATCTGGGTCACCTGGTTACCGCGGAGGGACTGCTTCCCACAGCTGACAAGATCGTGTCACTCAAGGAAGCGCCGAGACCGACGAATACCACAGAACTGCGCAGCTATCTTGGGCTGCTCAAATACTACATGACGTTCTTGCCGGACTTGTCCACGCTGTTGGCGCCGTTACACATGCTGACACACTCGGGTGCAGAGTGGTCATGGGACACGACGTGCGAACAGGCGTTCAAACGCACCAAGGAACTAATCTGTAATGCGGACATTCTGTGCCACTATGATGCGAAGAAGCCTTTGAAGCTCGCTTGTGATGGCTCTTCATATGGAGTTGGTGCGGTGATATCGCATGTTTCACCCGATGGCGTGGAGAGGCCGATAGCATTCGCCTCCCGCACGATGACGTCGGCCGAGCGTAACTACTCGCAAGTCGAACGAGAGGCATTGGCCATCATTTTCGGGGTGAAGCGCTTTCGACAATATTTGTGGGGCCGCCACTTCACACTTGAGACGGACCACAAGCCGCTAGTCACTATACTGGGGTCAAGGAGCGGTATACCTACGATGACAGCAGCTCATCTTCAGAGGTGGGCGTTGATTCTGTCGGCCTACACCTATGACATCCAGTATCGGCCTGGCTCGGAACTGCTGCATGCTGACGCTTTCTCCAGGCTGCCGTACAACGATCCTGGGAAGACAGCTGATGGGAGTGACGACATTTTCCACTTTACGTGTGTGGATGAACTGCCAGTCACGAGCCAACAGATCAAAGAGGCCACTCGAAAGAACCCCGTGCTAGCCAAGGTGTTCAACTTCATCATGAATGGCTGGCCTGCGAGAGTGAATGATGACGACCTACAACCCTACTTCATCCGTCGAAACGAACTCTCAGCCGAGCAGGGGTGCATCCTATGGGGGTTGAGAGTGGTCGTGCCACCGAACTGGCGCCAACGGCTCATGGACGACCTACATGAGGGTCACATGGGCATGACACGGATGAAAGGCGTGGCAAGGAGTTACCTCTGTGGCCTCGTCTGGACCAGGAGATCGAGTCACGTGTCCACGAGTGTGCGGTTTGCATGGCTACAAGCAACACACAGCCTGTGGTGCCATTGCAGCCGTGGTCGTGGCCTGTACGTCCGTGGATGCGCGTACACATAGATTACGCAGAGAAAGATGGAAACAACTTCCTAGTCCTGATTGACAGCCACACGAAGTGGGTGGAGGTGTTTCAGATGCGTCTAACGACTTCACAGCGTACGATTGAGATTCTACGCAACCTGTTCGCAGCTCATGGTCTTCCTGAGGGGATCGTTAGTGACAATGGGCCGCTATTTACGTCTCATGATTTCCGAGATTTCTGTCGCCTGAACGGCATCAAGCAGACGTTGGTGCCGCCCTATCACGCAGCCAGCAATGGGGCGGCTGAGAGGGCAGTGGGATTCCTGAAGCAGGCGCTGCTGAGGGACGTTCTCGAGGCGAAGTATGGCGGCGTTCACATATCACTTCAGCATCGCCTGGCGAACTTCCTGTTGCGATATAGGAACACTCCGCACAGTGTGACGGGGCGGACACCGGCCGAACTGTTCCTGAAACGGCAGGTGAGAACCCGGTTCACTCTGTTGAAGCCGAGTCTGAAGTAAGATGTTGAGGAGCGACAAGTGAAGCAGAAGCTCTTCCATGATCGAGCCGGTGTGAAGGATCGCTACTTCATCCTACAACAGCATGTCGCGGTGCGCAACACTCGAGGTGGAGTAGCGAAATGGCTCGCGGGAACGATCGTCAAAGTGGTGGGACCCAGAACGTACATCGTTCGTGTTTCTGGGACAAACCGGTACGTACACGCCGATCATCTGATGACGACTTCAGTGACGGAGGACGCACTGTGACGCGATCTGTGAGTGTCGACTCAACCGGGCGTGACGACTCAACAGGGCATGACTACTCAACCGGGTGTGGCGGCTCAACCGGGCGTGACGACTCAACCAGACGCGATGACTCAACCAGTCGTGAAGACTCAACCGAGCGCGACGACTCAACCGAACGAGACGACTCGTCCAAACGTGATGACGACACCGACCGTGATGACCACTCCTGAGGTGATTACGACTCTGAGGGCTTGTGCCGCGACGACACCACTGGCGACTGATGGCGTGAACTCTCCCCAACGGCGCTATCCGTCAAGGTATCGGAAACCAGTTGTACGGCTCGACCTGTGAGTACGTCACACTGCACCCCGTGGGTCATAATAATACCCCTGTGCATTACTTAAGTTGTTTGTGACGTTTACTACATTTCTTGTCCGTGTTGCCATACAAGAACTGAACTGAACATTAGTAGTAGAGAACTCTTTAATTTAGTGTGGAGGAGTGTAATGTAGTCGCATTGCTAGGAAGAATTACACGGTTTACGTCATATTATCGGAGCCGCAGCAGTAGTATATCCGCCGGCTTGTGTTTTGGTTTTGTTCCGTTCATGTTAATAAACGAATCCAGCTTCAGTCAGTCTGATTATATCCTGAATATATGACATCATTGAAATGTTGAATTTATAGATACAAAATATATACATCGATATTTTAATGTTAAAAAACTAGATATGCGTTAGTGGCATCGCCTTTCCGGTTGTAATGGTACCGCGACACGTTTGGAGTAGATTTCGGATGATCGCCATATCAACAAAACACGCACCTGTCAAACAGTGCTGTTTTGTTGCATAAAAGTCACCCAAACACAATAAATTTAACAAATACAGTTCGGTTTTGTGTCTATAATGATGGGGAATGATGAAACGAATATGACAGCGTCAAAAAAATTAGGTAAAAAGATCGTTTAATAGCATTAATAATAAAGGCCAAGAAGATGCAGGATTACCAAAATAAATTAAAACAAAATCAATAATCATTGCATTCAATGATCTGTTCATTACAGAGCACTTAAGAATGGTATATAATTTATAAAAACAATTATTTGAATGTATTAATCGTTTCAACAAATTGCAATTAGTTCATATTTATTCAGTATTCATTACCTCACAAAAAACTAGTTGATATCTTTGGATATCCAAATACAACGAAATACATTTTGATAAACAATTTCTAATGAAATAAGCTCAGAAATCAGAACAAATCAACATTAAAGAATCTAATATTCCCTTTAAGTTTACCAAATGAGTTTAAAAAAAATAGCATCATCAGTTGCAGTGGAGAAACATCAATCCTGCAATTAAAGATTCGGGATGACTTTTCCATACTTTAGTTTGTTGTTGTACTCCACAGAAAAACACATTGCTAATCCGCTGTCACACATTTAACGTCAACCTGCATGTTTTACATAATGTTACATAAGATTGCATTTAAAGCAATATATCACGAACAAACCCAATATATAGCATAACTGAGACAGACGTTTTCATACATCAGCTGTTACTGAGATTTAGCTCATAATATCAGATTAAATACATAGTTTTGAGATTTAAAAAAAGTTTCAACTCTAAAAATTCATACAGGAAATTATATTTTAGGCATGCACTGAATTACCACCGCCTGACGAATTTTCTAAAGAAAACATCAACAACATTACCAGTAAATAAAGAACTAGAAATCAAGCATAAAATTAAACTTACCACTACCACAGTCAACACCAGTAAACCCTGCAACACAGTGACAGGTGAATAACAATCCATTGCTGTTACACGTGGCTCCATTCAGACATGGGTGTCCAAAACAAGCAGATGCCATGGTTGTTGGAGCTTCAGTAGTTGTGGTTGTTAGTGCTTCAGTAGTTGTGGTTGTTGGAGCTTCAGTAGTTGTGGTTGTTGGAGCTTCAGTAGTTGTCGTTGTTGGAGCTTCAATTGTTGTAGTTGTTGGAGCTTCTGTAGTTGTGGTTGTTGGAGCTTCAGTTGTAGTGGTTGTTAGAGCTTCAGTAGTTGTCGTTGTTGGAGCTTCAGTAGTTGTCGTTGGTGGAGCTTCACTTGTTGAAGTAGTAGGTGTTTCAGTAGTTGTGGTTGTTGGAGCCTCAGTTGTTGTAGTAGTAACAGCTTCAGTAGTTGTGGTTGTTGGAGCTTCAGTAGTTGTGATTGATAGAGCTTCAGTAGTTGTGGTTGTTAGAGCTTCAGTTGTTGTGGTTGTTAGAGCTTCAGTAGTTGTAGTTGTTGACGATTCAGGTGTTGTGGTTGTTGGAGCTTCAGTTGTTGAAGTAGTAGGAGCTTCAGTAGTTGTGGATGTTGGAGCCTCAGTTGTTGAAGTAGTAGGAGCTTCAGTAGTTGTGGTTGTTGGAGCTTCAGTAGTTGTAGTTGTTGACGATTCAGGTGTTGTGGTTGTTGGAGCTTCAGTTGTTGAAGTAGTAGGAGCTTCAGTAGTTGTGGATGTTGGAGCCTCAGTTGTTGAAGTAGTAGGAGCTTCAGTAGTTGTGGTTGTTGGAGCTTCAATAATTGTGGTTGTTGGAGCTTCAGTAGTTGTAGTTGTTGGCGATTCAGTTGTTGTGGTTGTTGCAGCTTCAGTTGTGGTTGTTGGAGCTTCAGTTGTTGAAGTAGTAGGAACTTCAGTAGGTGTTGTTGTTAGAGCTTCAGTAGTTATGGTTGTTGGAGCTTCAGTAGTTGTAGTTGTTGGAGCTTCAGTTGTAGTGGTTGATAGAGCTTCAGTAGTTGTGGTTGTTGGAGCTTCAGTTGTTGTGGTTGTTAGAGCTTCAGTAGTTGTGGTTGTTGGAGCTTCAGTAGTTGTGGTTGTTGGAGCTTCAGTTGTAGTGGTTGTAACAGCTTCAGTAGTTGTGGTTGTTGGAGCTTCTGTAGTTGTCGTTGTTGGAGCTTCAGTTGTTGTGGTTGTCGGAGCATCAGTAGTTGTAGTTGTTGGCACTTCAGTTGTTGTGGTTGTTGGAGCTTCACTTGTTGAAGTAGTAGGAAGTTCAGTAGTTGTGGTTGTTGGAGCCTCAGTTGTTGTAGTAGTAAGAGCTTCAGCAGTTGTGGTTGTTGGAGCTGCAGTTGTTGAAGTAGTAGGAGCTTCAGTAGTTGTGGTTGTTGGAGCCTCAGTTGTTGTGGTTGTTGGAGCTTCAATTGTTGTGGTTGTCGGAGCTTCAGTTGTTGAAGTAGTAGAAACTTCAGTAGTTGGAGCTTCAGTTGTTGTGGTTGTTGGAGCTTCAGTTGTTGTCATTGTTGGAGCTTCAGTTGTTGTCATTGTTGGAGCTTCAGTTGTTGTCATTGTTGGAGCTTCAGTAGTTGTAGGTGTTGGTGATTCAGTTGTTGTGGTTGTTGGAGCTTCAGTTGTTGTGGTTGTTAGAGCTTCAGTAGTTGTGGTTGTCGGAGCTTCAGTTGTTGAAGTAGTAGGAGCTTCAGTAGTTGTGGTTGTTGGAGCTTCTGTAGTTGTCGTTGTTGCAGCTTCAGTTGTTGTAGTTGTTGGAGCTTCTGTAGTAGTTGTTGTTGGAGCTTCAGTTGTAGTGGTTGTTAGAGCTTCACTAGTTGTGGTTCTTGGAGCTTCAGTAGTTGTCGTTGTTGGAGCTTCAGTAGTTGTGGTTGATAGAGCTTCAGTAGTTGTGGTTGTTGGAGCTTCAGTTGTTGTGGTTCTTAGAGCTTCAGTAGTTGTGGTTGTCAGAGTTTCAGTTGTTGAAGTAGTACGAGCTTCAGTAGTTATGGTTGTTGGAGCTTCAGTAGTTGTCGTTGTTGGAACCTCAGTTGTTGTAGTAGTAAGAGCTTCAGTAGTTGTGGTTGTTGGCGCTTCAGTAGTTGTCGTTGTTGGAGCCTCAGTTGTTGTAGTAGTAAGAGCTTCAGTAGTTGTGGTTGTTGGAGCTTCAGTAGTTGTGGTTGATAGAGCTTCAGTAGTTGTGGTTGTTGGAGCTTCAGTTGTTGTGATTATTGGAGCTTCAGTAGTTGTAGTTGTTGGTGATTCAGTTGTTGTTGGAGCTTCAGTTGTTGTGGTTGTTACAGCTTCAGTAGTTGTGGTTGTCGGAGCTTCAGTTGTTGAAGTAGTAGGAGCTTCAGTAGATGTGGTTGTTGGAGCTTCAGTTGTTGTCGTTGTTGGAGCTTCAGTTGTTGTAGTTGTTGGAGCTTCTGTAGTTGTAGTTGTTGGAGCTTCAGTTGTAGTGGTTGTTAGAGCTTCACTAGTTGTGGTCGTTGGAGCTTCAGTAGTTGTCGTTGGTGGAGCTTCACTTGTTGAAGTAGTAGGTGGTTCAGTAGTTGTGGTGGTTGGAGCCTCAGTTGTTGTAGTAGTAAGAGCTTCAGTAGTTGTGGTTGTTGGAGCTTCAGTAGTTGTGGTTGATAGAGCTTCAGTAGTTGTGGTTGTTGGAGCTTCAGTAGTTGTCGTTGTTGGAGCCTCACTTGTTGTAGTAGTAAGAACTTCAGTAGTTGTGGTTGTTGGAGCTTCAGTAGTTGTGGTTGATAGAGCTTCAGTAGTTGTGGTTGTTGGAGCTTCAGTTGTTGTGGTTGTTGGAGCTTGAGTAGTTGTAGTTGTTGGTGATTCAGTTGTTGTTGTTGGAGCTTCTGTTGTTGTAGTTGTTACAGCTTCAGTAGTTGTGGTTGTCAGAATTTTAGTTGTTGAAGTAGTAGGAGCTTCAGTAGTTGTGGTTGTTGGAGCTTCTGTAGTTGTCGTTGTTGGAGCCTCAGTTGTTGTAGTAGTAAGAGCTTCAGTAGTTGTGGTTGTTGGAGCTTCACTAGTTGTGGTTATTGGAGCCTCAGTTGTTTTAGTAGTAAGAGCTTCAGTAGTTGTGGTTGTTGGAACTTCAGTAGTTGTCGTTGATAGAGCTTCAGTAGTTGTGGTTGTTGGAGCTTCAGTTGTTGTGGTTGTTGGAGCTTCAGTAGTTGTAGTTGTTGGTGATTCAGTTGTTGTTGTTGTTGGAGCTTCAGTTGTTGTGGTTGTTATAGCTTCAGTAGTTGTGGTTGTCGGAGCTTCAGTTGTTGAAGTAGTAGGAGCTTCAGTTGTTGTAGTTGTTGGAGCTTCTGTAGTTGTAGTTGTTGGAGCTTCACTTGTAGTGGTTGTTAGAGCTTCACTAGTTGTGGTTGTTGGAGCTTCAGTAGTTGTTGATGGTGGAGCTTCACTTGTTGAAGTAGTAGGTGGTTCAGTAGTTGTGGTTGTTGGAGCTTCAGTTGTTGTAGTAGTAAGAGCTTCAGTAGTTGTGGTTGTTGGAGCTTCAGTAGTTGTGGTTGATAGAGCTTCAGTAGTTGTGGTTGTTGGAGCTTCAGTTGTTTTGGTTGTTAGAGCTTCAGTAGTTGTGGTTGTCAGAGTTTCAGTTGTTGAAGTAGTAGGAGCTTCAGTAAATGTGGTTGTTGGAGCTTCAGTAATTGTCATTGTTGGAGCCTCAGTTGTTGTAGTAGTAAGAGCTTCAGTAGTTGTGGTTGTTGGAGCTTCAGTAGTTGTGGTTGATAGAGCTTCAGTTGTTGTGGTTGTTGGAGCTTCAGTAGTTGTCGTTGTTGGTGATTCAGTTGTTGTTGTTGGAGCTTCAGTTGTTGTGGTTGTTACAGCTTCAGTAGTTGTGGTTGTCGGAGCTTCAGTTGTTGAAGTAGTAGGAGCTTCAGTAGTTGTGGTTGTTGGAGCTTCAATAGTTGTCGTTGTTGGAGCTTCAGTTGTTGTAGTTGTTGGAACTTCTGTACTTGTAGTTGTTGGAGCTTCAGTTGTAGTGGTTGTTAGAGCTTCACTAGTTGTGGTCGTTGGAGCTTCAGTAGTTGTCGTTGGTGGAGCTTCACTTGTTGAAGTAGTAGGTGGTTCAGTAGTTGTGGTTGTTGGAGCCTCAGTAGTTGTGGTTGATAGAGCTTCAGTAGTTGTGGTTGTCAGAGTTTCAGTTGTTGAAGTAGTAGGAGCTTCAGTAGTTGTGGTTGTTGGAGCTTCAGTCGTTGTAGTTGTTGGAGCTTCAGTTGTTGTAGTTGTTGGAGCTTCAGTAGTTGTGG
The DNA here is from genome assembly GCA_963995525.1 of Escarpia spicata. Classification (NCBI taxonomy): domain Eukaryota; kingdom Metazoa; phylum Annelida; class Polychaeta; order Sabellida; family Siboglinidae; genus Escarpia; species Escarpia spicata. Next base: position 29,608,418 of record OZ023209.1, read on the forward strand.
TTGATAGAGCTTCAGTATTTGTGGTTGTTGGAGCTTCAGTTGTTGTGGTTATTGGAGCTTCAGTAGTTGTCGTTGTTGTTGATTCAGTTGTTGTTGTTGGAGCTTCAGTTGTTGTGGTTGTTACAGCTTCAGTAGTTGTGGTTGTCGGAGCTTCAGTTGTTGAAGTAGTAGGAGCTTCAGTAGTTGTGGTTGTTGGAGCTTCAGTAGTTGTCGTTGTTGGAACTTCAGTTGTTGTAATTGTTGGAACTTCTGTACTTGTAGTTGTTGGAGCTTCAGTTGTAGTGGTTGTTAGAGCTTCACTAGTTGTGGTTGTTGGAGCTTCAGTAGTTGTCGTTGATGGAGCTTCACTTGTTGAAGTAGTAGGTGGTTCAGTAGTTGTGGTTGTTGGAGCCTCAGTCGTTGTAGTAGTAAGAGCTTCAGTAGTTGTGGTTGCTGGAGCTTCAGTAGTTGTGGTTGATAGAGCTTCAGTAGTTGTGGTTGTCAGAGTTTCAGTTGTCGAAGTAGTAGGAGCTTCAGTAGTTGTGGTTGTTGGAGCTTCAGTTGTTGTAGTTGTTGGAGCTTCAGTTGTTGTAGTTGTTGAAGCTTGAGTAGTTGTGGTTGTTGGAGCCTCAGTTGTTGTAGTAGTAAGAGCTTCAGTAGTTGTGGTTGTTGGAGCTTCAGTAGTTGTGGTTGATAGACCTTCAGTAGTTGTGGTTGTTGGAGCTTCAGTTGTTGTGATTGTTGGAGCTTCAGTAGTTGTAGTTGTTGGTGATTCAGTTGTTGTTGTTGGAGCTTCAGTTGTTGTGGTTGTTACAGCTTCAGTAGTTGTGGTTGTCGGAGCTTCAGTTGTTGAAGTAGTAGGAGCTTCAGTAGTTCCGGTTGTTGGAGCTTCAGTAGTTGTCGTTGTTGGAGCTTCATTTGTTGTAGTTGTTGGAGCTTCTGTTGTTGTAGTTGTTGGAGCTTCAGTTGTAGTGGTTGTTAGAGCTTCACTAGTTGTGGTTGTTGGAGCTTCAGTAGTTGTCGTTGGTGGAGCTTCACTTGTTGAAGTAGTAGGAGCTTCAGTAGTTGTTGTTGTTGGAGCTTCAGTAATTGTCATTGTTGGAGCATCAGTTGTTGTAGTAGTAAGAGCTTCAGTAGTTGTGGTTGTTGGAGCTTCAGTAGTTGTTGTTGTTGGAGCCTCAGTTGTTGTAGTAGTAAGAGCTTCAGTAGTTGTGGTTGTTGGAGCTTCAGTAGTTGTTGTTGTTGGAGCCTCAATTGTTGTAGTAGTAAGAGCTTCAGTAGTTGTGGTTGTTGGAGCTTCAGCAGTTGTGGTTGATAGAGCTTCAGTAGTTGTGGTTGTTGGAGCTTCAGTTGTTGTGGTTGTTGGAGCTTCTGTAGTTGTAGTTGTTGGAGCTTCAGTTGTAGTTGTTGTTGGAGCCTCAGTTGTTGTAGTAGTAAGAGCTTCAGTAGTTGTGGTTGTTGGAGCTTCAGTAGTTGTGGTTGATAGAGCTTCAGTAGTTGTGGTTGTTGGAGCTTCAGTTGTTTTGGTTGTTAGAGCTTCAGTAGTTGTGGTTGTCAGAGTTTCAGTTGTTGAAGTAGTAGGAACTTCAGTAGTTGTGGTTGTTGGAGCTTCAGTTGTTGTAGTTGTTGGAGCTTCAGTTGTTGTAGTTGTTGGAGCTTCAGTAGTTGTGGTTGATAGAGCTTCAGTATTTGTGGTTGTTGGAGCTTCAGTTGTTGTGGTTATTGGAGCTTCAGTAGTTGTCGTTGTTGTTGATTCAGTTGTTGTTGTTGGAGCTTCAGTTGTTGTGGTTGTTACAGCTTCAGTAGTTGTGGTTGTCGGAGCTTCAGTTGTTGAAGTAGTAGGAGCTTCAGTAGTTGTGGTTGTTGGAGCTTCAGTAGTTGTCGTTGTTGGAACTTCAGTTGTTGTAATTGTTGGAACTTCTGTACTTGTAGTTGTTGGAGCTTCAGTTGTAGTGGTTGTTAGAGCTTCACTAGTTGTGGTTGTTGGAGCTTCAGTAGTTGTCGTTGATGGAGCTTCACTTGTTGAAGTAGTAGGTGGTTCAGTAGTTGTGGTTGTTGGAGCCTCAGTCGTTGTAGTAGTAAGAGCTTCAGTAGTTGTGGTTGCTGGAGCTTCAGTAGTTGTGGTTGATAGAGCTTCAGTAGTTGTGGTTGTTGGAGCTTGAGTTGTTGTGGTTGTTAGAGCTTCAGTAGTTGTGGTTGTCAGAGTTTCAGTTGTTGAAGTAGTAGGAGCTTCAGTAGTTGTGGTTGTTGGAGCTTCAGTTGTTGTAGTTGTTGGAGCTTCAGTTGTTGTAGTTGTTGAAGCTTGAGTAGTTGTGGTTGTTGGAGCCTCAGTTGTTGTAGTAGTAAGAGCTTCAGTAGTTGTGGTTGTTGGAGCTTCAGTAGTTGTGGTTGATAGACCTTCAGTAGTTGTGGTTGTTGGAGCTTCAGTTGTTGTGATTGTTGGAGCTTCAGTAGTTGTAGTTGTTGGTGATTCAGTTGTTGTTGTTGGAGCTTCAGTTGTTGTGGTTGTTACAGCTTCAGTAGTTGTGGTTGTCGGAGCTTCAGTTGTTGAAGTAGTAGGAGCTTCAGTAGTTGCGGTTGTTGGAGCTTCAGTAGTTGTCGTTGTTGGAGCTTCATTTGTTGTAGTTGTTGGAGCTTCTGTTGTTGTAGTTGTTGGAGCTTCAGTTGTAGTGGTTGTTAGAGCTTCACTAGTTGTGGTTGTTGGAGCTTCAGTAGTTGTCGTTGGTGGAGCTTCACTTGTTGAAGTAGTAGGAGCTTCAGTAGTTGTTGTTGTTGGAGCTTCAGTAATTGTCATTGTTGGAGCATCAGTTGTTGTAGTAGTAAGAGCTTCAGTAGTTGTGGTTGTTGGAGCTTCAGTAGTTGTTGTTGTTGGAGCCTCAGTTGTTGTAGTAGTAAGAGCTTCAGTAGTTGTGGTTGTTGGAGCTTCAGTAGTTGTTGTTGTTGGAGCCTCAATTGTTGTAGTAGTAAGAGCTTCAGTAGTTGTGGTTGTTGGAGCTTCAGCAGTTGTGGTTGATAGAGCTTCAGTAGTTGTGGTTGTTGGAGCTTCAGTTGTTGTGGTTGTTGGAGCTTCTGTAGTTGTAGTTGTTGGAGCTTCAGTTGTAGTTGTTGTTGGAACCTCAATTGTTGTAGTAGTAAGAGCTTCAGTAGTTGTGGTTGTTGGAGCTTCAGCAGTTGTGGTTGATAGAGCTTCAGTAGTTGTGGTTGTTGGAGCTTCAGTTGTTGTGGTTGTTAGAGCTTCAGTAGTTGTGGTTGTCAGAGTTTCAGTTGTTGAAGTAGTAGGAACTTCAGTAGTTGTAGTTGTTGGAACTTCAGTAATTGTCATTGTTGGAGCCTCAGTTGTTGTTGTAGTAAGAGCTTCAGTAGTTGTTGTTTTTGGAGCTTCAGTAGTTGTGGTTGATAGAGCTTCAGTATTTGTGGTTGTTGGAGCTTCAGTTGTTGTGGTTGTTGGAGCTTCAGTAGTTGTCGTTGTTGTTGATTCAGTTGTTGTTGTTGGAGCTTCAGTTGTTGTGGTTGTTACAGCTTCAGTAGTTGTGGTTGTCGGAGCTTCAGTTGTTGAAGTAGTAGGAGCTTCAGTAGTTGTAGTTGTTGGAGCTTCAGTAGTTGTCGTTGTTGGAACTTCAGTTGTTGTAATTGTTGGAACTTCTGTACTTGTAGTTGTTGGAGCTTCAGTTGTAGTGGTTGTTAGAGCTTCACTAGTTGTGGTTGTTGGAGCTTCAGTAGTTGTCGTTGGTGGAGCGTCACTTGTTGTAGTAGTAAGAGCTTCAGTAGTTGTGGTTGTTGGAGCTTCAGTAGTTGTGGTTGATAGAGCTTCAGTAGTTGTGGTTGTTGGAGCTTCAGTTGTTGTGGTTGTTAGAGCTTCAGTACTTGTGGTTGTCAGAGTTTCAGTTGTTGAAGTAGTAGATGGTTCAGTAGTTGTGGTTGTTGGAGCCTCAGTTGTTGTAGTAGTAATAGCTTCAGTAGTTGTGGTTGTTGGAGCTTCAGTAGTTGTGGTTGATAGAGCTTCAGTAGTTGTGGTTGTTGGAGCTTCAGTTGTTGTGGTTGTTACAGCTTCAGTAGTTGTGGTTGTCAGAGTTTCAGTTGTTGAAGTAGTAGGAGCTTCAGTAGTTGTGGTTGTTGGAGCTTCAGTTGTTGTAGTTGTTGGAGCTTCAGTTGTTGTAGTTGTTGGAGCTTCAGTAGTTGTGGTTGTTGGAGCCTCAGTTGTTGTAGTAGTAAGAGCTTCAGTAGTTGTGGTTGTTGGAGCTTCAGTAGTTGTGGTTGATAGAGCTTCAGTAGTTGTGGTTGTTGGAGCTTCAGTTGTTGTGATTGTTGGAGCTTCAGTAGTTGTAGTTGTTGGTGATTCAGTTGTTGTTGTTGTTGGTGCTTCAGTTATTGTGGTTGTTACAGCTTCAGTAGTTGTGGTTGTCGGAGCTTCAGTTGTTGAAGTAGTAGATGGTTCAGTAGTTGTGGTTGTTGGAGCCTCAGTTGTTGTAGTAGTAAGAGCTTCAGTAGTTGTGGTTGTTGGAGCTTCAGTAGTTGTGGTTGTTGGAGCTTCAGTTGTTGTGGTTGTTGGAGCTTCAGTAGTTGTCGTTGTTGTTGATTCAGTTGTTGTTGTTGGAGCTTCAGTTGTTGTGGTTGTTACAGCTTCAGTAGTTGTGGTTGTCGGAGCTTCAGTTGTTGAAGTTGTAGGAGCTTCAGTAGTTGTGGTTGTTGGAGCTTCAGTAGTTGTCGTTGTTGGAACTTCAGTTGTTGTAATTGTTGGAACTTCTGTACTTGTAGTTGTTGGAGCTTCAGTTGTAGTGGTTGTTAGAGCTTCACTAGTTGTGGTTGTTGGAGCTTCAGTAGTTGTCGTTGGTGGAGCTTCACTTGTTGTAGTAGTAAGAGCTTGAGTAGTTGTGGTTGTTGGAGCTTCAGTAGTTGTGGTTGATAGAGTTTCAGTAGTTGTGGTTGTTGGAGCTTCAATTGTTGTGGTTGTTAGAGCTTCAGTAGTTGTGGTTGTCAGAGTTTCAGTTGTTGAAGTAGTAGATGGTTCAGTAGTTGTGGTTGTTGGAGCCTCAGTTGTTGTAGTAGTAAGAGCTTCAGTAATTGTGGTTGTTGGAGCTTCAGTAGTTGTGGTTGATAGAGCTTCAGTAGTTGTGGTTGTTGGAGTTTCAGTTGTTGAAGTAGTAGGAGCTTCAGTAGTTGTGGTTGTTGGAGCTTCAGTTGTTGTAGTTGTTGGAGCTTCAGTTGTTGTAGTTGTTGGAGCTTCAGTAGTTGTGGTTGTTGGAGCCTTAGTTGTTGTAGTAGTAAGAGCTTCAGTAATTGTGGTTGTTGGAGCTTCAGTAGTTGTGGTTGATAGAGCTTCAGTAGTTGTGGTTGTTGGAGCTTCAGTTGTGATTGTTGGAGCTTCAGTAGTTGTAGTTGTTGGTGATTCAGTTGTTGTTGTTGGAGCTTCAGTTGTTGTGGTTGTTACAGCTTCAGTAGTTGTGGTTGTCGGAGCTTCAGTTGTTGAAGTAGTAGGAGCTTCAGTAGTTGTGGTTGTTGGAGCTTCAGTAGTTGTCGTTGTTGGAACTTCAGTTGTTGTAATTGTTGGAACTTCTGTACTTGTAGTTGTTGGAGCTTCAGTTGTAGTGGTTGTTAGAGCTTCACTAGTTGTGGTTGTTGGAGCTTCAGTAGTTGTCGTTGGTGGAGCTTCACTTGTTGTAGTAGTAAGAGCTTCAGTAGTTGTGGTTGTTGGAGCTTCAGTAGTTGTGGTTGTTGGAGCTTCAGTAGTTGTCGTTGGAACTTCAGTTGTTGTAATTGTTGGAACTTCTGTACTTGTAGTTGTTGGAGCTTCAGTTGTAGTGGTTGTTAGAGCTTCACTAGTTGTGGTTGTTGGAGCTTCAGTAGTTGTCGTTGGTGGAGCTTCACTTGTTGTAGTAGTAAGAGCTTCAGTAGTTGTGGTTGTTGGAGCTTCAGTAGTTGTGGTTGATAGAGCTTCAGTAGTTGTGGTTGTTGGAGCTTCAGTTGTTGTGGTTGTTAGAGCTTCAGTAGTTGTGGTTGTCAGAGTTTCAGTTGTTGAAGTAGTATATGGTTCAGTAGTTGTGGTTGTTGGAGCCTCAGTTGTTGTAGTAGTAAGAGCTTCAGTAGTTGTGGTTGTTGGAGCTTCAGTAGTTGTGGTTGATAGAGCTTCAGTAGTTGTTGTTGTTGGAGCTTCAGTTGTTGTGGTTGTTAGAGCTTCAGTAGTTGTGGTTGTCAGAGTTTCAGTTGTTGAAGTAGTAGGAGCTTCAGTAGTTGTGGTTGTTGGAGCTTCAGTTGTTGTAGTTGTTGGAGCTTCAGTTGTTGTAGTTGTTGGAGCCTCAGTTGTTGTAGTAGTAAGAGCTTCAGTAGTTGTGGTTGTTGGAGCTTCAGTAGTTGTGGTTGATAGAGCTTCAGTAGTTGTGGTTGTTGGAGCTTCAGTTGTTGTGATTGTTGGAGCTTCAGTAGTTGTAGTTGTTGGTGATTCAGTTGTTGTTGTTGTTGGAGCTTCAGTTATTGTGGTTGTTACAGCTTCAGTAGTTGTGGTTGTCGGAGCTTCAGTTGTTGAAGTAGTAGGAGCTTCAGTTGTTGAAGTAGTAGGAGCTTCAGTAGTTGTCGTTGTTGGAGCTTCAGTAGTTGTCGTTGTTGGAGCTTCAGTTGTTGTAGTTGTTGGAGCTTCTGTTGTTGTAGTTGTTGGAGCTTCAGTTGTAGTGGTTGTTAGAGCTTCACTAGTTGTGGTTGTTGGAGCTTCAGTAGTTGTCGTTGGTGGAGCTTCAGTTGTTGTAGTTGTTGGAGCTTCAGCTGTTGAAGTAGTAGGAGCTTCAGTAGTTGTTGTTGTTGGAGCTTCAGTAATTGTCATTGGTGGAGCATCAGTTGTTGTAGTAGTAAGAGCTTCAGTAGTTGTGGTTGTTGGAGCTTCAGTTGTTGTTGTTGTTGGAGCCTCAGTTGTTGTAGTAGTAAGAGCTTCAGTAGTTGTGGTTGTTAGAGCTTCAGTAGTTGTGGTTGTTGGAGCTTCAGTTGTTGTGGTTGTTGGAGCTTCAGTAGTTGTAGTTGTTGGTGATTCAGTTGTTGTTGTTGGAGCTTTGGTTGTTGTGGTTGTTACAGCTTCAGTAGTTGTCGTTGTTGGAGCTTCAGTTGTTGTAGTTGTTGGAGCTTCAGTAGTTGTCATTGTTGGAGCTTCAGTTGTTGTAGTTGTTGGAGCTTCTGTACTTGTAGTTGTTGGAGCTTCACTTGTTGAAGTAGTAGGTGGTTCAGTAGTTGTGGTTGTTGGAGCCTCAGTTGTTGTAGTAAGAGCTTCAGTAGTTATGGTTGTTGGAGCTTCAGTAGTTGTGGTTGATAGAGTTTCGGTAGTTGTGGTTGTTGGAGCTTCAGTTGTTTTGGTAGTTAGAGCTTCAGTAGTTGTGGTTGTCAGAGTTTCAGTTGTTGAAATAGTAGGAGCTTCAGTAGTTGTGGTTGTTGGAGCTTCAGTTGTTGTAGTTGTTGGAGCTTCAGTTGTTGTAGTTGTTGGAGCTTCTGTAGTTGTCGTTGTTGGAGCTTCAGTTGTAGTGGTTGTTAGAGCTTCAGTAATTGTGGTTGTTGGAGCTTCAGTAGTTGTCGTTGGTGGAGCTTCACTTGTTGAAGTAATAGGTGGTTCAATAGTTGTGGTTGTTGGAGCCACAGTTGTTGTAGTAGTAAAAGCTTCAAGAGTTGTCGTTGTTGGAGCTTCAGTTGTTGTAGTTGTTGAAGCTTCTGTAGTTGTGGTTGTTGGAGCTTCAGTTGTAGTGGTTGTTAGAGCTTCAGTAGTTGTGGTTGTTGCAGCTTCTGTAGTTGTTGTTGGTGAAGCTTCACTTGTTGAAGTAGTAGGTGGTTCAGTAGTTGTGGTTGTTGGAGCCTCAGTTGTTGTAGAAGTAACAGCTTCAGTAGTTGTGGTTGTTGGAGCCTCAGTTGTTGTAGTAGTAAGAGCTTCAGTAGTTGTCGTTGTTGGAGCTTCAGTTGTTGTAGTTGTTGGAGCTTCAGCTGTTGAAGTAGTAGGAGCTTCAGTAGTTGTTGTTGTTGGAGCTTCAGTAATTGTCATTGGTGGAGCATCAGTTGTTGTAGTAGTAAGAGCTTCAGTAGTTGTGGTTGTTGGAGCTTCAGTAGTTGTTGTTGTTGGAGCCTCAGTTGTTGTAGTAGTAAGAGCTTTAGTAGTTGTGGTTGTTGGAGCTTCAGTAGTTGTGGTTGATAGAGCTTCAGTAGTTGTGGTTGTTGGAGCTTCAGTTGTTGTGGTTGTTGGAGCTTCAGTAGTTGTAGTTGTTGGTGATTCAGTTGTTGTTGTTGTTGGAGCTTCAGTTGTTATGGTTGTTACAGCTTCAGTAGTTGTCGTTGTTGGAGCTTCAGTTGTTGTAGTTGTTGGAGCTTCAGTAGTTGTCATTGTTGGAGCTTCAGTTGTAGTTGTTGGAGCTTCTGTACTTGTAGTTGTTGGAGCTTCACTTGTTGAAGTAGTAGGTGGTTCAGTAGTTGTGGTTGTTGGAGCCTCAGTTGTTGTAGTAAGAGCTTCATTAGTTATGGTTGTTGGAGCTTCAGTAGTTGTGGTTGATAGAGTTTCGGTAGTTGTGGTTGTTGGAGCTTCAGTTGTTTTGGTAGTTAGAGCTTCAGTAGTTGTGGTTGTCAGAGTTTCAGTTGTTGAAATAGTAGGAGCTTCAGTAGTTGTGGTTGTTGGAGCTTCAGTTGTTGTAGTTGTTGGAGCTTCAGTAGTTGTCGTTGTTGGAGCTTCAGTTGTAGTGGTTGTTAGAGCTTCAGTAATTGTGGTTGTTGGAGCTTCAGTAGTTGTCGTTGGTGGAGCTTCACTTGTTGAAGTAATAGGTGGTTCAATAGTTGTGGTTGTTGGAGCCTCAGTTGTTGTAGTAGTAAAAACTTCAAGAGTTGTCGTTGTTGGAGCTTCAGTTGTTGTAGTTGTTGAAGCTTCTGTAGTTGTGGTTGTTGGAGCTTCAGTTGTAGTGGTTGTTAGAGCTTCAGTAGTTGTGGTTGTTGGAGCTTCTGTAGTTGTTGTTGGTGAAGCTTCACTTGTTGAAGTAGTAGGTGGTTCAGTAGTTGTGGTTGTTGGAGCCTCAGTTGTTGTAGAAGTAACAGCTTCAGTAGTTGTGGTTGTTGGAGCCTCAGTTGTTGTAGTAGTAAGAGCTTCAGTAGTTGTCGTTGTTGGAGCTTCAGTTGTTGTAGTTGTTGGAGCTTCTGTAGTAGTAGTTGTTGGAGCTTCAGTTGTAGTGGTTGTTAGAGCTTCACTAGTTGTGGTTGTAGGAGCTTCAGTAATTGTCGTTGGTGGAGCTTCACTTGTTGAAGTAGTAGGTTGTTCAGTAGTTGTGGTTGTTGGAGCTTCAGTTGTTGTAGTAGTAAGAGCTTCAGTAGTTGTGGTTGATAGAGCTTCCGTAGTTGTGGTTGTTGGAGCTTCAGTTGTTGTGGTTATTAGAGCTTCAGTAGTTGTGGTTGTAAGAGCTTCAGTAGTTGTGGTTGTCAGAGTTTCAGTTGTTGATGTAGTAGGAGCTTCAGTAGTTGTGGTTGTTGGAGTTTCAGTAGTTGTTGTTGGAGCCTCAGTTGTTGTAGTAGTAAGAACTTCAGTAGTTGTGGTTGTTGGAGCTTCAGTAGTTGTGGTTGTTGGAGCTTCAGTTGTTGTGGTTGTTGGAGCTTCAGTAGTTGTTGGTGATTCAGTTGTTGTTGTTGGAGCTTCAGTTGTTGTAGTTGTTGGAGCTTCAGTAGTTGTGGTTGTCGGAGCTTCAGTTGTTGAAGTAGTAGGAGCTTCAGTAGTTGTGGTTGTTGGAGCTTCAGTAGTTGTCGTTGTTGGAGCTTCAGTTGTTGTAGTTGTTGGACCTTCTGTACTTGTAGTTGTTGGAGCTTCAGTTGTAGTGGTTGTTAGAGCTTCACTAGTTGTGGTTGTTGGAGCTTCAGTAGTTGTCGTTGGTGTAGCTTCACTTGTTGAAGTAGTAGGTGGTTCAGTAGTTGTGGTTGTTGGAGCCTCAGTTGTTGTAGTAGTAAGAGCTTCAGTAGTTGTGGTTGTTGGAGCTTCAGTAGTTATGGTTGATAGAGCTTCAGTAATTGTGGTTGTTGCAGCTTCAGTTGTTGTGGTTGTTAGAGCTTCAGTAGTTGTGGTTGTTGGAGCTTCAGTTGTAGTGGTTGTTAGAGCTTCAATAGTTGTGGTTGTTGGAGCCTCAGTTGTTGTGGTTGTTGCAGCTTCAGTTGTTGTGGTTGTTGGAACTTCAGTAGTTGTGGTTGTTGGAGCTTCAGTTGTTGTAGTTGTTGGAGCTTCTGTAGTTGTGGTTGTTGGAGCTTCAGTTGTAGTGGTTGTTAGAGCTTCAATAGTTGTGGTTGTTGGAGCCTCAGTTGTTGTGGTTGTTGCAGCTTCCGTTGTTGTGGTTGTTGGAGCTTCAGTAGTTGTGGTTATCAGAGCTTCAGTTGTTGAAGTAGTAGGAGCTTCAGAAGTTGTGGTTGTTGGAGCTTCAGTTGTTAAAGTAGTAGGAGCTTCAGTAATTGTTGTTGTTGGAGCCTCAGTTGTTGTGGTTGTTGGAGCTTTTGTTGTTGTGGTGGTCGGAGCTTCAGTTGTTGAAGTAGTAGAAGCTTCAGTAGTTGTGGTTGTTGGACCTTCAGTTGTTCTAGGTGATTCAGTTGTTGTGGTTGTTGGAGCTTCAGTTGTTGTGGTTGTTGGAGCTTCAGTTGTTGTCATTGTTGGAGCTTCAGTTGTTGTGGTTGTTGGAGCTTCAGTAGTTGTAGTTGTTGGTGATTCAGTTGTTGTTGTTGTTGGAGCTTCATTTGTAGTGGTTGTTAGAGCTTCAGTAGTTGTTGTTGTTGGAGCTTCAGTTGTTGTGGTTGTCGTAGCTTCAGTTGTTGAAGTATTAGGATCTTCAATAGTTGTGGTTGTTGGAGCTTCAGTTGTATCTTCAGTTGTTGTGTTACATGTTGTGCTTGTTTCATTTTCGCAAGATGATACTACTGCTATCATTACAACTAAGATGACGTAGCAATTCACATGTCGTCTTGCTTGTTTGTTTATCATCTTGAATTGTGTTTATACCTGAAAGGAAATAATATTATGTTGCAGTTATGTTTGTGATGGGCAGCAGTTGATTCACATTTGAAGAAGGGTGATACTTTTATCTTTGTATACTTGAGAGCTTAATTAATGTCGTAGTATAGTGTGTCAGAATATATTAATCACACAACATGTGTGCTGATTAATCTCATGTCTGTCGCAACAATGAAATGAAACAATGAAATGAAAACAATGAAAACCATCTTGTCATGTTTTTAATGATGTGGCCCATAAGGGAATATTGCCACGAAACCCTTTCTACAAGTTCCGCACAGGTAGTGAGCTGGCATTGTTCACACATTTGCAGCTCTTACCTTGTGAACCTTTGCTTAATAGATCTATAGTTTAATGTTTTGTAGTTTGGATTGTTCTTCTTCGTGTAGTTTTTCGGCGGAGGATTATAACAAGATTTAACAAGATTGCCACTCAGAGAATTAACTCTAGGTGGCAAGTGGACAAGGAAGCCCTTTGGCTTATCGAGAATCCAACCCTTTTATCTACATGTGTCCCGACCTTCTGAGGTATGTGTCGATTTAATTTTTAAACATATTCACACTACTCACACCCACATTCTTTTAGGCGTTTTTCATAACTAAGATCCCTCAATTTTGGTATCATTTTAGTCGCTCTCCTCTGTACTCTTTCTAGCAAATCTGTGTCCTTGCGGTATGGCCTCCACGCTTGTATACAATATTCTAAATGAGGCCTAACTATTGTTTTGTACAGCAGTATTATTAATTCTTTTTCCTTATATGCTATATTTCGCCTAATTAGTCCAAGGATTTGATTTCCCTTTGAAGCTGCAATTCCGCACTGCTCTGAAACCTCCATATCAGCACTAATGGTTAACCCTAAGTCCTTTTCTTTTATAGTAGTGCTTACTACAGTACCCCCCATTGAATATTCTACATCTTTGTTCCCATGTCCTATGTGGAGGCATTTACATTTCCCAAACTTGAACAACATTTGCCACTTTTCAGACCATTTGATCAACCTGTCAAGATCATCTTTTAAATGCTGTCTCTCTCCATCACTTTTAATCCTTCTAAACACTTTTGTATCATCCGCAAATTTCAACACTTTGCTTGTTATTTCATCATCCAAATCGTTGATATATATTAAGAATAATATAGGTCCTAATACTGATCCCTGTGGTACCCCACTCAATACCGATTTCCAGTTTGAAGCCTCCCCATCAACAACTACCTGTTGTCTTCTGTCAATTAGCCATTTTTAGTCCTTTGGCGGAAGGTCCAAGGGACTTATTGCCATCACTCTGCGTCCGCCGTTAGCTGCCGTATCTCAGAAACCGTTCAGCAACTTTTTTTCTAATTTTGCATAGACATATCTTAGGGCACTGCCACTATGCACGGAAATCTGTATTTGATTGAATCATTCTAAGGGCTCCCTAGGGCCTCCAAGGACCCCAAAACTAGTAAAAATGTAACGTTTTGCCTATTTTTTCAAAAACTGTTCAGCAACTTTTTCTCTAATTTTGCATATACATTTCATGTGGTAGTGTCACTGTACACAAAAAATCTGTATTTGATTGAATCATTCTAAGGGCACCTAATGACCCCAAAAAAGGACCCCAAAACTGGTACATTTTCACATTTTGCCTATTTTTTCAAAAACTCTTAAGTAACTTTTTCTCTAATTTTGCATAGACATTTCATATGGTAGTGCCACTATACACAAGAAATCTGTATTTGATTCAATCATTCTAAGGGCTCCAAATGTCCCCTAAAATGCTAAATTTGTTAACTAAATGGTCTACTGTAGCAGCAGCTCTAGCAGGCTTCCAGTCCTTTTGTTCAACTAATCCCTTTTCTCACAACATCTGTCGCACCTCACTGTGGCTGGCTGGTTAAAGTGTGACTAATTTGTAATTGGTCATTGGCAGAGGCTTGGGTCAGTGTGGCTGGTGGTAGGAAGTATGACTAATCTGTAATTGGTCACTGGCAGAGGGTTGGGTCAACAAATACAGCACCTTATACCAGAAACAGAACACTATTCCCCTTCCCAAAACATCTGTCATATGCGGAGTCTGTGTCTTGTATGGATATATATTTTGATGCAGTTGTTTTATATAACCAGAAAGTTAATTGAAATTAGTTATTCTTAGGCCACAGAAAAGTAATTCCCGGTTTCTCATTGATGCATGTATTTAAAAATATGTGCCACAACATTTTATTTTCTATTATAATTATTCCTCTAAATGCAAGACGTGGTGCAATAAGTGAACAGTAAACATGTAAACATTTTACTTCCATCATAACCCTTAATGATCTGTAACTATGATTCACCAAAAAACATTTGATTAACAATTACCTACAGGTTTGTTTGATTTATGCCGGGCAGAAACTGTTTCTGCCCAGCAGAAACGGCAACAATAGGAAATACATGCCATTGATAGGCAAACGTGTTCTTTTTATAGAAAATGTCAGGTTTTTTTCTGTACCTGTCTACATATGATAACCACTTGTCCGCCATGCTCACAATAAACATCACATGAATGATAAAAGGAAGATCACTGCCACTTAACTTGTGGATTATTATTATTATTATAAAAACTGCTCTGCTACTGCTTGGTGGACAGTAAGCTGCAACTGTCTTTGAGTTTGCTTACATTTTGACAAACTACTATTATATAGCACTAATTTTTGAATGAATCACATTTTGAGAATGCATGTCATTGTTTGCGGTGTAACTTTTGTATGCTTCATTTTCTGCAGCTACAAGTTGCATTCATCTGAAAGATTATTCAATTATCTATCCAATGACAATACATATGTTGTGGTGTTGGAAATATATAGCTTGTCGAAAGCTTTCTGTAAATCTAAATAGATGATATCTACTGGTGATCCCTTGTCTACCAACTTAGTGATATCTTCCAAAAAACATAACATGTTTGTTAAGCATGACCTCGCTTTTAGAAACCCATGTTGAGATGGGTTTAACAAGTTATGTTTAACAAGAAAATCCACCATGTGATCTTTAATTAGTCTTTCTAATAATTTGCAAATCACTGACATTAAACTCACTGGTCTGTAGTTCTCTGACTTTTTTTCTGGAACCTTTTTTAAATAACGGTATAATGTTTGCTTCCTTCCATTCTAAAGGAACCACTCCCTCTTACAATGACACATTGAAAACTGTTGCAAGCGGTATTCTAATCTGTTCTACAATTTCCAATAATAAGTTTGGGCAGAATCCCATCCACAGCAGGTGATTTATTATCCTTCATATCCCTAATTTTCTTAACTACCATTTCCGGGGTTACAATTAACTGTCCTAAATAGTCTGATTCTGCCCCCTTGAACTTAGCCTCTGGTACTGGCAGTGAACTAATATCTTCTCTGGTAAACACAAAACTAAAATACTCATTCGGGTCTTCTGCCATTAACAATCCCTCTGATATTATATTTTCAGCACTATCTTCTAGAGGACCGACCTTATCCTGAACTTTCTGTTTGCTTCGAACATATGCATGAAAACTCTTGCTGTCTTGTTTTATATTACAAGCTAATTTTTGTTCATAGCTTCTCTTTGAATTTCTAATTTCAGCTGTAGCTTGGTTTAGTGATTCTTTATAAATGTTGTAGTCTTCATCATTTCCACTATGTCTATATGACTTCCACATCATTTGTTTGTACTTAATTTGTTTTAATGGCTTCTTTCGATAAGTGTTTCTTTTTGGACCGTTTCCCTTGTTTTTTTTCAAGGGAACAAATTTATCGATGATGCACTCAATTTCACTGTTTAAGATATTCCAGCATTCTGTTGCCGTCTTATTCTTGAGTGTGTTATTCCAGTCTATCTTTCCTAAATATTTCCTCATGTCCTTATGTCATCCTTTGTGGAAATTTCCCCTGTACTGCTTTTACTATTCCTTTCTGATTTTACTTTGATGGTAAAATGTATCTGGGTGTGATCACTACTCCCCAGTGGCTCACATATCTTGACATTGTCAACTAATTCATTCTGTGAGGACAAAACTATGTCTAACACATTCTCACCCCTGGTTGGTTCTAGCACATGTTCATAAAGGAAAGTATCTTGTGCTAAAACTAAAATCTTGTGGTCCTCACTCCCCTTACTCTGTAGAGATTTCCATTGCATATGCCCGTGGTTAAAATCCCCCATAATAATACAGTCCCATTTGCTCACTTCTCTTATAGCATTTTGTACTTTTTCATTCTCTTCTATGCTTATGTTTGGACTTTGATAAACTAACCTAGCCGTTTCTTGTAATTAGGTTACACCAAACAGCTCTTTCTAATTTCATTTCATCAGCCTGGATAGATTCTTTAACATATAAAATAACTCCACCTCCCCTTCTTCCTATTCTATCTTTCCTGAACATTACATATCCTGTCAGTCCCAATTCGGCATCTGATATATCGGTTGTGTTCCATGACTCGATTATACCTATTATGTGAGGGTCAATATCTTCTACCATAATGTTTAGTTCATTTCTTTTGTTTACTATACTCCGTGCATTTAAATAAACACATTTATATCCAGCTTCAGAACAGTTTTCCAGACTGTTCTTTGCTGATTTATTTGTGCTGTCTTTATCTATGCCTCCAGTGTCAGGCTTCTCTGTGAGTCCCCCCTGCGAATCTAGTTTAAATAGGTGCAACCTGTCCCACTGTCAACAGATCGCAGGTTCTCTGAAAATACTGCTGCCCCCTTTCCACTTAGATGGAGGCCATCTCTCATGTACATATCTTCCCTCCTAACAAAGTACCCCCATAAATCTGTGAATCCCACCCCCTCTTCTTCACACATCTGCTCAACTAGTGTGTTGATCGCCATCCTCTTGCAGTTTCTGTATGTTGCCCCCCTTCCTCCCATTACTGGCAAAATTCCTGAGAGAATCTGTTCAACTCTTGTCTTCTTTAGCTTCCTCACTAACTGTCTGTACTTCTGTACTATCCCAGTTGTTCCCTCCTTGTCTGCATTATTTGTCCCTACGTGTACTAGTATAGACCCTCCCTTGCCATGCCCCAATACCTTCTCCTTTCAGTCACATGCTCTATCTTAGCCCCCCGGTAGACAAACAACCACGTCCTCCCCCTTACTTAATGTCTTAGCTGTCTTTCTCAGAATAGAGTCGCCCATGAGCACCCTCTCTTCTCATTGCCCCCTCAATCGTTGCTTCAGAGTAGCTCCTTCTCCAGTTTGCATCTGTCTGGCTGTTGTCTTTTCCCCCTGCCGCCTGCTCTCCTGTCACATTCTCTTCCATTCCATTATTTCCTGTCACTTTTTTTCTTGTCCCCTTTCCTCATGTCATCTTCTCTTCTAGCACATTTACTCTCACTTCCTTTCGTCTCTTCATCTTTTCTCCCCCATCACATTTACTTCTCTCCTCTCCCGTCCCTTTTCCCCTCCTACTTTACGGTCACTTTCTCCCCTGTCACCTTCACGCCTGTCACGTTTTCTGTCTTTTGCTGAACACTCTGTCTTCTTCTCAGTCTTCTGTTTCACAGTCTTACCAACTGCCTCAGTGGTATCTACCTCTTCACCACCTGTATCGCTGTTGCGTCTCACCTCGTTCACTATAGTCTGACCACCTGTTGATCTATCCCCACTGACCCGTTTTTTCCCCTCTGCTGAACACGTTTCCTCTGTCCCTCTACCTTCTTCTCATTTCCTCGTTCCTTCACACCGGTCACCTTCCCTCCTCTCAGTCTCCTTTCTTCAGTCTCCATGTCACAACTCTGCTCCTTCTGTGTCGTAGCATTCTCAACTTCTGTCATCCCTCTCTGTTCCATCTATTTCCATGTTGAGTCTCACCTCCATCTCCTTCACTATATCCGTCAACTTACACACCTCCTTCATCAGACATTCCACCCGCAAATACCCCATACACCGAAAAGTGAATCTGTCGGGATGTCACCCAAGAAACTACCTCAAGATACGTTTCCTTTGGTGTTAGTTAGCTCTACAATTAATTTGTTATATTCGGAGTGAGGTTGCCCTCGATAGTACCCTTGATTTATTTTGTTTATCCGTCAATCATTCCAGCAACACGCCCTCGTCTGTCATGTATAACTCTGATATGACGGCTATCCCTTTTACCTGTTGTCTTTCACACAGGCCATGTCAACCTACGGCAACATGTAGCCCAGCGCTAGACATGTCCACCTGTCTGCATATTTGAGTTCGTGTCTAAAAAAATGCGTTATTCATTACATAATTTTTACCACTCCACTTCACCCATTACGATGGTAATATTATGGGTATTCAGTTAACTCAGTGTACTCCAGCCTCGAATACAATGTAACTCTGAGTATTACCCCGATACCTCAAGTTGTTGTCATCTTTAATGCAAACATGATCTACGTGTTGCCCAACACAATGTTTGGTATTAACATGAATACAGCCAAATTCAGACTCTCGTTTCTACGCTTAACATCTGTTGGTAGGAGTGTTTGCTTAGAAGAAATAATTATCACGATATCCTCCAACAGATGACCGCAGTCCCGCCTTCATGGAGTATAGTGCAATCTATTGTAACTGAGCGCGGGCGCGCGTGTGTAGGTGAATATTTGACCGTGTGTCACATAGCAAAACGTCATGATAAATTAAGACTACCGTTTTAAATGACTGCTTTGTGTCCAAAGAATACATCCATTATTTATTGCTTGTTTGAACTCTAATTGTCTAAGTAGTAAGACAACAGTTTACACCACAAGTGTCTTAGTTAAACGAACAAAAACAAATCGCGATCATGTGTTTTACTGATGTGCCAGATCAATTTTCTGTGTAAATGCGTTCACCAGCAGATCATCAACAAACAAATATAGCGACGGGGGCATTCAGATGTCACATACCCAGATCATTACCAAACATCCTTGTCAACATTCGAGACGGTGCACTAAGATAAACGACAGTTAAAGTAACAGTCACTGTTTTCATGAATAGAACTATTATGTTCACACACCAGTCCACAAGGTGAAAAAGGACTACTACTAAGCTGGGAAAGAAACGAACGAGGAAAACCACCCACGCTTAACGGACAAGTGCTCCGCTATCGCAGCATATCGTTTCAAGTACCACTGCTTGGAGACATTCTGATTGTAATTGGATACATTGTAAGGACCCACTTCTGGCTATTGTTTATGCCGGGTGGTTGCGTATGACACTATAGGTTGTGCGGGCCGCAAGATAAGCGGCTGAAACGATATATGATATGCAGCTCGTTGAGTTGGTTCCAGTCTACTAGTATCTATACAAAATATGACTTGCAATTTATCGTTGTGGGCTGCAGGTACTACGAAGGACATGGTGTTGTGGGTTGATGGGTGGTGAAAGACGTTTCACAACACAGAGAAATGTTTACGCTGTACACGTCTTGTTTATTCCTTGGGGCTACAAACTGTTTGTGCGGGTGTGATGGGGATAGAACCCTCAACCACTGCTTATATTGATTTTAGTTTTAGGTCTCACCATATCTACTTTGAAGAGGGTTTAGTTTTAGGTTTCACGACATTGTTGAGATGCACCCTAGATGTGTCTAGAGTCGTAGTCTCTAGTGATGAAGCGAGGCGCACTGTGTTGGACTTGCTCCAGTCTTTTTATGCCCCCCCCCCCCCCCCCCCCATTTAATGGGACCAATACAATGACTCCGAATTCAAAGGCTGCTAATTCTGTGCACACGACGACAGTGCACGCTGCCCTTTATTGTTGCGCATTGGGCAACCAAGTGCGCTATTTGCATTTTTGGTGACGGATGTTATATGATAATGCCATTTAAGGTCGTCGGAGATGGAAATGCCGAGATAAAGGTTTCAGTTTTTATTATTATTAGACCTATTATTATTAGTATATTACCAACCTTTCTATAGCGCCATATATCCGGGACCAGCCCGTTCATAGGCGCATCCACACCTTGCATCTCCATGTTAATTCAATTGTTAATGGTTAATTTGTTAATTCAGTTAACTAAATTAACTTAATTTAATTATTTAAAACTTTCTCAAGAAACATAAATGAATTTAATGTAATGAATTAACTTTTCTGGAAGAGATTAATTTAATAGAGAAAATCACAATTAACTTTCAATTAACTTTATTTTATTATGTATTATTTTACGCATTCCTAAGCAGTCATTGCAGTGCTGTGAGTATATATTGTTAGCTTTGGTGATCATAGTGCACACTAAAGGCAGTCAGTGACTCAACTGACATGAAAGAAAGCAATTAGTTAGGTCCAGGCCATTGTCTGAACAGTTTCAAATGTTCATTGACTTAGCTGGGTGAACTGTGATGGGCAGCTGGTGACCAGATGCTACAGTTGCATTATGTAAGAGTACTGGGTACAGGGCTGGAGTTGCACAGACTTGTATAGTCTCATGCTTGTGTGCAGTGGTACCTTGCAACCTGGCTAAAACAAAGGGGTATTGACCCATGGACACTAACAGGTGCTAATCCACCCTCTGAGCAAACAATAACTATGGACACTGTCAGGGGTTCTGTCATTGCCAGCCACATGTTTACTTCATTACTTACAGCAGCCAACCAAGTACAAATTGTAGTTTGGGTCTGAAAGTTTTCTGAGCATATTCCCACATAACACATTTGCAAGGGAAAATGTGAAAGGTGAGCCTCACATTTATCAGGTCAGTTAAATTAAATTAACCTCCCAAATTGTTAAATTAAATCAACAATTAACGTTCATTCAATTAATAATTAAGTTCAATTAACTTCAATTAAATTGCGAATTAACTTCAACTCAGTTAACAATTAGTTTTAATACAAGACGAATAACCACTAAGGGGGCTAACTAGGACAAATATGTAAAACGGGAAACATGCTAGTAAAGTATAATTACATTGTATAAATATCTCTAAAATATAAATGTTAATTTAATTGGAAAACATATGAGTTAATTGTAATTCAATTAATTAACTTTCCAAGTTAAATGCCCATGCCTGATCCACGCATTATAAAACACATCAAATTATAAGAAATATATTTATCCTGGTAAAACATTATATTATAGTAAGATAAAAAAGACTATAGTAAGTAATTAACATGTATGACATAGTTTCTAAAATATTAATATAATTAGACAAGTAGTCATAATATGTTAAAATGAATCAAAATATAATAACAAATTAATTAATAAAATAAATTACTAAACACGTGTTCATGAAAACGGGTCCTACAGCACAGTGTCCTAGAGCACAATAAGCCAGCTTAAATAAGTCAGTTTTAAGGAGTCTTGAATGTGGTCAGAGTGTCTGTTTGACGAATGATGACTAGCAAAGTGTTCCAGTTCACCCTAAGCAGGCTGTATAAATAACCTGTTTTTTATATACTGAGAATGTAGCATTTATTATTTGTATTCAATTAAATTCCCCAGTCCTTCCACTTCTTAAGTTGATTAAGAACGTTGTGGAGTTCAATGTGATTACTGAATGTTTGTATACCTCGATATATTAACATGATGTCATTTATCATCCCGTGGACAACCGGCAGATTATGCACACGTTCAGATAACCTGTGAGAAACATTTGCGTTAAATATAAATTTACTACCAGACTGAGACATTTTGAATTAAGATGAACAATTTGGCGTCACTTGGCTGTCCGTTGTAATGGAGAGTGTACGTTATATATGAATCACGGTTAACACTGCCGCCTCTTCTGGTGACAACTGTATTCGCAGCTCGTCGCACAAATCGGCTGGTAATTACATGTTGTGAATGCGCAGTTTATCACGCAAGCAAGAGTCGACAGTTATGGATGGAGGGTATACTTAGATTGCCCTAAACCAAAACATACTGACATGCAAATGCTATTGACAATGATTTCTATTGATAATGACCCAGATGCATTCAAAGTCGATTTTGTACATTTATTGGTGTTACTGGTTGTAGGTATGTTGAAAAGAAACACGATTACGCACAAATTTGACGTACATGTTGTGTTCGTTATATAATACACTAGAGGGGTATTCCGGCCCTGCACGGGTGGGTAATGTACGTTCTGTCTTGGAACCCACTTTGTTAACTCTCCTTTTTTAGCAGTACTATCGACAGCATCGGAACATCTGAGTATATGCGTTTTTATCCGCACTATATCTGATGGAAAGTTATTCAGCTTGGCTAGACTGAGAGTATATACACCGCCGTTGTTGCACACACACACGCACGGACGCACACACGCACACACGCACACACACACGCACACTAAATGCCCCGACACACCATCAAGCACTGCCGTACGACAACGCATCATGTCGGACGTCTGCTACCTATGTCGGACGGCCTCCGACTGCCACACGTTCAGGTAGTGCCTGACGGAGGTGCTTGTTGTTGACTTGACACATCTGCCATTTCGCTCATGGGGGTATGGCCGTGCTGTACGCGATTTCATTGGCTATCGGATGCCCCGTGTCAGATGACAATAGCGCATGTTGGATCCCCAGCAGACATCAGACAATGCCCGATAGTGACGTCAAAATGTGCATATTGCTGTAGTAACTCATTTGACAAGACACTGCCGTACGGCATTGCCTGACAGTGTATCGGGGCCTTAAAAGATGCCAAAGAGATTTGTAAACACTTTGAACAAACTGCAGTTGCGTTTGGACTTACAATCAGTACAGAGAAAACTGTAACATTATACCAACCTCCACCGGGACAAACTTCAGTCCATCCAGACATTGAAATCTATGACACCAGTAGTAATGGTGTGGAAATAAGCCCCGTGCAAATAGGTCATGTACCCAAGATTTTATTTCCACACCATTACTACTGACACCTCACTAAAGTCACTAAAGAACTTCACAAGACATTGAAATCTATGACACCTCACTAAAGTCAGTCAAGAACTTCACAAGACATTGAAATATATGACACCTCACTAAAGTCAGTAAAGAACTTCACAAGACATTGAAATCTATGACACCTCACTAAAGTCAGTCAAGAACTTCACAAGACATTGAAATATATGACACCTCACTAAAGTCAGTCAAGAACTTCACAAGACAATGAAATATATGACACCTCACTAAAGTCAGTCAAAAACTTCACAAGACATTGAAATCTATGACACCTCACTAAAGTCAGTCAAGAACTTCACAAGACATTGAAATATATGACACCTCACTAAAGTCAGTCAAGAACTTCACAAGACAATGAAATCTATGACACCTCACTAAAGTCAGTCAAGAACTTCACAAGACATTGAAATATATGACACCTCACTAAAGTCAGTCAAGAACTTCACAAGACAATGAAATATATGACACCTCACTAAAGTCAGTCAAAAACTTCACAAGACATTGAAATCTATGACACCTCACTAAAGTCAGTCAAGAACTTCACAAGACATTGAAATCTATGACACCTCACTAAAGTCAGTCAAGAACTTCACAAGACAATGAAATCTATGACACCTCACTAAAGTCAGTCAAGAACTTCACAAGACATTGAAATCTATGACACCTCACTAAAGTCAGTCAAGAACTTCACAAGACATTGAAAGCTATGACAACTCACTAAAGTCAGTCAAGAACTTCACAAGACATTGAAATCTATGACACCTCACTAAAGTCAGTCAAGAACTTCACAAGACATTGAAATATATGACACCTCATTAAAGTCAGTCAAGAACTTCACAAGACATTGAAATCTATGACACCTCACTAAAGTCAGTCAAGAACTTCACAAGACATTGAAATCTATGACAACTCATTAAAGTCAGTCAAGAACTTCACAAGACATTGAAATCTATGACACCTCACTAAAGTCAATCAAGAACACCAAGATTGCGTTTGACAGCACCATCGATGTGGAAATTAAAAACCATATACATGCTGCTTCGGGAGCCTTCGGGTGATTCTGGAATCGTGTATGTTCACAATATGGCGTCACACTCTCTATAAAGACCACACTTGAAATGTAGACATTTTGAGACGGGCAAATATGTCAAGTACCCAAACCATTCTGACAGCATCCCAACACCGCTTGACTGGACATGTTACTCGAATGAGCAGCAACAGACTCCCAAAGGCTGTGTTCTATGGCGAGTTATCCAGCGGGAAACGCCGTCGTGGTGGACAACGCTTCAGGTACAAAGATGTGGTTAAAAGCCACATATATCCCGGCAGACACATGGGAATCAACTACACAGGATCGACAGCTGTGGAGACGGGCCATACACCAGGGGCATATACACACAGAAGAAAGAAAAGTTAAGACAACTCAATCAACATGATCACGGTCGTCGGCATGGCCTTCTGGGTGTTTCTACATCTACCGTCTTCTGTGACGACCAGGCCACGCATGCGCAGTTCAACGTCGACTGCCGCAGAAGAGATGCTCGGTGACAAGGAGGTGGTAGACAAAATCAAAGCTGCACTCTACCACGATGCCCTAATGACTGAATTGAGAGACCTGAAATTATAAATGTTTCGCTTGCGCAGTGTAATAGACGCCAAAGACAAGGTTATCGATGAACTGCTGGACAGGGTCGGCATGCTCGAAACAAGCATCGACTCTATGGAGCAGTACAGTTGCCGGGCAAATCTACGAGTCCAGGGGATTGCGGAGTCAGGCACTGGCGAAGACGCCTGTGCCAAAGTGCTGGACGTTATAAATAGCAAGATAATAAAAATATTTTATTTTGTTAAGCGCCACATCCAATATTGTTCTCAGCGCTTTACAACAATATACAAGTGTATGTTAAAAATAATGCATTTGAATAAAAAACAATAGTTGTTATATCCTAGATAAAATGAACTAATAATAATAGCAATTAAAACAATAAATATAGTAGAAGTAGAAAAGGAATGTGATGTAAAATATCAGAAAATAAAATAGTTAAGATCACATTATTTTTTTATATAAATAAACTAAAATTAATGTAAACAATAAATTAGGCTAAAATGTCTACGAAAAGTAAATAAATAGATAAATAAATAATAAGTAAACGTTAAATATCAATCAGCCATGGTAAAACAGTGTTGGTAAGGGTCCGAGTTACATATACGCTGCTGTGAACAGGTGAGTCTACAACACACATTTAAATGATTCCAGTGATGTTTTGCTGGTAACACTTGACGGCAGAGCGTTCCACACTGCTGTCGCTACGTGAGCAAATGTACAGTCACCGGCTCTGCTGCGTGTTCTCGGAACAACTAGTGCGTTCGAGTCAGCAGACCGAAGACGTCTGGCTGGCTTTTCACGCACGAGTTTCTGCATGTAGACAGGCGAGAAGTCTTCGTGCAGCGACTTGTACGTTAGAACAGCGATCTTGAATGCAATGCGCTGTTGAATAGGTAGCCAGTAGTAATAAGGCGAGCGGCAGCATTCTGGAGTCGCTGCAATCGTCCGATGTTATTTGTTGAGGTACCGAACAGTAGAGAGTTGCAGTAGTCCAAACGGGATGTAATTATGGCATTGTGCCCCCCCCCCCTCAAGGACGTAGACAGAGCGCTGCCATCGACTGGGCGCCAGACAGACCCAGCCCGTCCCAGGACAATGATTATGCGCTTCAAATATGAAAGACTACGCGACTTTGTCTACAGCGTTCGGGGGCAATAAAGACCTACAACAAAACCATAGAGCCGGCACTACGAATCTTCGTCAACGAAGACCTGACACAGCGACGCTCACTGGTGGCCTTCCAAACTAGGAAACTACGAGCGGACAAGAAGATAGCAGACTGTTGGACGCACAATGGCCTCATAGTCATTACAGACAACATTAACACTATCAAGAGAATCAATTCACCGCAAGAACTCGACGTGTATTAACTGGTTTGACGCACGCGAATGAACGCTGGACATGTGTGTCGCATGTACATGTTATATGTCGTATCAGTGGTATGTATATACGTGTCGTACGACGCACATACTACTAAAAGTGTTACAACCTTGATGAGCATTATTATATGTCACAACCTTGATGAGCATTATTATATGTCACAACCTTTATGAACATTATTATATGTCACAACCTTTATGAACATTATTATATGTCACAACCTTTATGAACATTATTATATGTCACAACCTTTATGAACATTATTATATGTTACAACCTTGGTGGTGAACATGATAAACCCATGATAAGTACTATAGTATATATAAGTACCAAGGGGGTAGTCATTATTCAATAGACTACAACCTGCATATGATGTAATTTGTTACATGCATGTACTCTTAGGTTATACTACGATGATAGTTTTTATATTAGCTAAGTAATTGCACAATGGTTTAGTAATACTATATCTCAGGTTAATGATATCTGGGGAACGCAGCAGCATATGTAGTTGAAGGTATGATTAGTTGTTTGCCGGTCATCTTAACCTGACATCAGAGCCAGTCATCTCCCTCGTAGTCAGCCGTACGTTTTGTTTCTTTTGTTTTTTGGCTAAGCTATTCTGCATAGCCACGTGTCCATCCTTATCGAACTCTCCTAAACTTGCACTGTATAACCTTCGGAAATGTGTATGCAAATATAACTATTATAATTACATTTATCCAACTACTTCATCATTATCTACTCCAGATATACTTTGATTCTGGAAAAGTCAATTATGAACTTTTCAACTCAACATCTGTGATGTTCTTTTATATAATGATTTTCTTCTTCTCGTATAGCCTTTTCTATTGACAATGATTTCGCTCTTATAACGTAAACACACTATGTGCATAGAAAATTAATTAGTCTCAATAAAATATGGATGTAATTATGTTAAGTAATTATTCTGAGCTAGATCTCAGGCACTTGTATGATAATATACTCACAACGAAGACATAGAAACGAATCCTTCTAATTTAGCGGATATAAATAGTAATATGATGTTAACAGTAAACTTCCTGATAAATTTGGTCATAATAATTTTCAGTACAAAGTAGTCCATTTAAATACGCAAGGGCTCTCATCAAAATTTGATCAACGTAAAACATTATTATCACAACTATCTGAAGCACATGTTGAAATTGATTTTGTTTTATTATGTGAAACGTTTCTAAATGATGATAATGCGCATCGTTTTAAACTGCCTAATTATAACCTTAATTATAAAAACAGGAAGGTTAAATCAAATGGTGGTGTCGCTATGTAAGTACGTGATAATATTCAGTACAATCTTCGTGAAGACTGGCATTTTCATAGAAGGTGAAGTTGAATCTGTATTTGTTGAATCTAGCAGTAATGGTCAAACTTTAGTCGTTGACGAAATATACCGGATTCCTAATACAAATGTCACTTCATCTATTTTACAATATGAGTAAATATTACATAAGGCTCTAAGCTCAAAGAATCAGGTCATAATAGGAACTGATCAAAATATCTAGCTGCAAACACCATTCCCACGATTACTAAGCCAACGCGTATCACCTATACTTCTGCTACCCTCATTGATAACATATATGTTTGGCATACAACCTCATTTGTTCACTATGGCGTATTGTACATTGATATACCCGATCATTTACCTATATTTTGTTTTATTGGCAAGCGGAAGCCTTCTAAAATATCAAACGAGCCGTTAATATTAAAACGTACCTTTATCGAACATGTCCATTTGATACATAATATCTGCTCTCCGTCAAATTAAATGGACGTAACTACATCAATTAGTCATAAATAATGCACTTACAACATTTTCTGAACACCTGAATTATGTCACTGCGTCTTTCACACCAGAACAAAATTGTCAAAATTAAATCGAAATATGTAATTCGGAATGAGTGGATGAACGAAGGTCTAATAATATCGTTTGCAACATCAAATAAACTATCGAAAATGTATCGGCAACCCAAAGACACATTCGGCCTACATCCGTTATGCTAAATATAGAAATATGTATAATACATTAAGACAACTTGCTAAGACAACCTACTATGCTACTTTCAACAATAAATGCTATAACCGCACTTACTAGTGATGCCATAAAAGCTCTGGAAAAGAGACTCGGTCCTTAGTGTTTTCCTGGATCTGAGTAAGGCATTCGGTACAATTGATCACCAAATCTTATTAATAAACTTGAATATTATGGAATAAGGGGTACTTAACTCAAAAGGTTTAAGAGTTATCTTTCAAACAGGAAACAATATGTTAAATTCAATAATAGTTATTCGTTTCAGCAAGATATCACATACGGTGTCCCGCAGGAGTTTATCCTCGGACCGCTCTTGTTTATTTTATATATAAATGACCTTCTTTTTGTGTACAAACTGCCAAACTATATTATTTGCTGATGACACTACTATATTTACAATATTGGAATACAAATAAATAATATATATGAAGATATGAATAACGAACTTAACATATAGCTGACTGGTTTCATGCGAATAAATTATCCCTAAATGTTTCCAAGACAAGATGCGTGTTATTGGGTAGATCCCATCCTCCTCCTCAGTGTGAAGAATTATTCCTAACAATGTCTAATCAAATAATTCAGCATATAAAATGTGTAACACTTCTAGGCCTTCATGTTGATGAAAAACAGGAACACATAAATGTGTGCAAAAATAAACTATCCAGTGTTTTATACGAAATTAATAAAGCTAACCGCCATTTTCCTGTTTCTGCCCTTAAGACAATTTGTAATACTTTAGTTTAACCCTACTCGACATACGGAATTATCTTGTGGGGATCCACATACAAAACTAATTTCACAAAATTATTTATTATGCAAAAACATTTTTCATTCCATACTTAAAAGAAATTACTGGGAACATTCGCACCCCCTCTTTATATGCCAAAAAATTATAAAATTGCAAGATATATATGAAATTGAAGTTGGAAAATGTATGTATAATTATGTTCACGGGAGCTTACCACATACTTTGTCCGATATTTTTACATTTACCTGTGACATACACACTCACGGAACTAGACAAATTTCACATATAGTTTTGTCACCACTTCTACTGTAGGTCTTCAAACAGTTTGATATGTAAAGGTCCGTTGATCTAATACAATTCCAACTGTCATTCAAAACAAAAACTAAAAAAGTGTTGTATTATCACTAACAGCAATTGTTGTAAGTAGATATGAAGTTCTAGCATAACCTTAATTCATTCCGAAATACCTGTTCATATGTGTATTCAAATTCTAGTCATTGTCGGTAGTTCGGATCAACAAATGTTTGATATACAATTTAATTGAACATTTACTTTTTAGTATTGTTGTTCCATTTTACATATCTGGTCTATTATAGAAACTATATCAACCTGCTACACGTGAAATTATTGTTACATTGTTTATACAGCTATTTGTGGGGTTGACAGCGACCAGTTCACTTAATAAGTGGGCCTACTTATTTTGTATTATAATCATTTAAACCAATGTTACAGCCTTAATTGGCTCCGCTGTCAGCCTGGAATCGTATATTATATCACCCATTGTTATACTTGTTTGGTTATGTTTGTATGTATGATTTATACGATTACAAAAATAAACTATATCCATCCATCCATCCATCCATTCGCCCATCCATCCATCCATCCACCCATCCATCTATCCATCCATCTATATATCTAAGAAACCCCGGCTATCTCTGAGTGCGCATGCAACAACGCGAACGAACTTTGTCAACTTCGCGTTACAGAAGTTGAAAGTCACGATTGAACCGTATGTCATCACGGCGATACGGGACCTTCCGCCGCGGCGTGATCACAAACGTCTCATCATCGTCCAGTTACGCTCGGCTGACAAGAAAGCGGAGCTAATGACGAAACGAGGTGCGTTGAGAGGAACGGACATTGACATGAATGACCACCACTAAGCGCACAACACCGAACTCTTTCTTTAAGCGCGGTAGCTGAAGCGTGACAAGAAGATCCGTAGCGCGAGGGCGCAAAACTGCTGCGTATACATCAAGACTCGCGAGGACGGTCAACGACTCAAAGTGAAAACTCTCGCAGATCTTGCGAGAGTTATAATTCCGTAATTGACTTCTGTTATCGAAATGCCTATGAACTCACTGGATACACTTCCGTTTGCGGGAATCCGTGGTGATGAATTTATGTTCATACAGTCTAATTTTGAATTTTGCCAACATGTCTCCGATCAATTCGATCAGTTGAACCTTCGTTTGTTCCAATATTCCGATTATATAGCTCATGACCAAGAAAGCAATATTGATCCAGAAAATAACATCTATAATCATATCTTCCAAAACTATGACTATTTTTCTGAACAGAAATTTAACGAAATTCTCAATAGGTCACATTGTGTTTGGGGTAGAAATATATCCTTCGTTCGTTTTAACTCGTGCAGTTTGAATGCACATTTTGAAAACATTTGTAATTATTTAGAATCTCTTAATATTGATTTCGACATTATTGCTATTTCTGAGACATGGGCTTAATCCGATCAGACTTCCGGTTTAAACTACCAGGTTATACATCTTTTCATCGTAAGGGATTACAAACAAAATGGTGGTGTGACACTATACGTCAACAATTATCTCGATTGTTCTATTATATCGAATAAATCAAGGGTTATAAAGGTTGTGTTTGAAAGTGTTACTATTGAGTTAAAATTAACCAACAATAGACGTGTGGTCATTGCTTGCGTACACATAGCACCTGGGTCTGACGTAACTTTATTTTGTGACACCATTGAGCGCCTATTTAATCAAACTGCTATTAAGAAAGCTATATTCAGTTGTGGCGATTTCAATATAGATTTATTAAAACATGACTCGCACGGTGGTACAAAATATTTCGTAGATTTGATGTTCAGTCTTGGTATATACCCAATAATTACTAACCCTACAACAAATTCGAATGTGTTCGCACCACTTATTGATAATATATTTACCAATGATATTGATGGCGATATTACGAGTGGTTTATTTGTTACTGACATAAGCGATCATTTGCCCGTGTTTGCTATTTGTAAGTATGACGGTAACCGACGTAGTTGCCCTGCAAAATACCAACGTCAAACAAGCACTGATGATGCCAATGCATTAGAAACCGCGTTGAACGCGCATTCGTGGGACACGGTGCTTAGTCACACATATATTAATGAGGCATACAGCGGTTTTCATAGCGATAATGCGATGTATAATAAACATTGTTCGCTTCGTCGAGTTATTAATAACAATACGATTGAACAAAAACCCTTGGCTCAAGAACGGTCTCAAAAATGCATGTAGGAAAAAATAAATTATACAAACATTTTCTTTGCAATAGAAGCAGATATAGAATGAAGGAATAAATCGTACAAGAATAAACTAACAATCGTTATATGATTCGTTACATTAGATTGTTATAGTAAGTTATTGTCAGAGCACCGGGACAACTTATCGGGGACACGGAAAATATTACTTAAAATCATGGGGAAATTTCTACTTGAATGCAGTTATCCTGTACAATTTGATGACAATGGTATTATTTATTATCAGTGACGGGCTGCAGTAACAAACACGTTTAATGAGTATTTTACAAGCATTGGACCAGAGCAAGATAAACAAATTGAAATTCATCCAGGAGTGTCAATTCTGGATTACATGGGCAAACGCAATGAATGTTCTATATTTTGACACCAACCGATAAGGAAGAGGATATACGCACCGTTAATAAATGCGGTAATACATTTTAGGCATTTATGATGAATCTCGTTAAAAATGTAATCGAAAGTGTTGCCGATCCGATGACGCTTATATATGTAATCTGTCATTTAACGATAAAAACAGCTAAAGTAATACCTGTTTATAAATCTGGTGAAAAACATTTATGTACCAACTACAGGCCGAGTTCACTTTTACAATTTTTTTTAAATATTGAGAAACTTTACTTCTCGACTTGAAGGTTTTATGAAACCTTGTACTATCCTAAACGCATGCCAAAATATGGGTTTACAGAAGGCGTGTCAACTTCGCACGCCTTGATTGAATTGTGCGTTAGGTGTATTTACAGATCATAAGAAAGCGTTTGATATGTCGACCACCAACTGTTGTGTAAAACACTCGATCTTTATGGCATTCGTGGAAACGCGTATAATTGGATTAGTAGTTACTTGCATAATCGTAGCCAATTTGTAAACATTGATGGCTACAGCTCAGACACATAAAGAATAACATGTTGAGTTCCACAGGGGTCTATACTTGGTCACAAGCTGTTTATTCTGTATATCAACTACATGTGCAATGTGTCTAAGCCGGTCATTGCTGATGACACGAACATTTTATGTTCAGTCAATAATATAAACAAATATTGAACAAATACAACGAACTGTAACAATTGCAATTGTGGTTCTCAATCAACATATTGTCTCTTAATATAGCAAAGACCAATTACACACATGTTATTTTCCGGTTGTGCACAATTGTCTGATGTAAGTATCAAGATAAAAATACACATATATTAAGAGTACGATTTGCCCAATTTCTAGGCGTTCTTTTCGACGAATTATTGTACTGGAAAGACGACATCAGTCGAGTAAAGACCACAACACCAATAAGTGTTGGTATTATGTACAGTTGCAGTAAAGTAATCGACCGCCATTCAGTATTCTCAAGCTATGCTTTTTTCCACACCATGGTGGCTCATGAAGCACTCAGTGGCGTGATTACTAGTTATAAATAAGTAGCACCATCATATATAAATGCGCTGGTATAACCACTGTAAGGTATTTACGTTCGTAATCGTAGATGTCTTTACATCAAAGAAAAATTGAGAAAATAGTTGCGAACATACAATTGGGATTTTTTTTATAAGAACAATCCTGCAACAGAAGCGACATGGAGAAACGTGACACAGCTTATCTATGTTTTCGCAGTCTTCGGTGGAATACCCGAATGTTGACATCTGAACTCGAATGTTCTGTGGTGAATCACCGTATCTCTTCAATGTGACACCTTGCAGTTGGTGTATCACATTTCCAGATAAACAGCAGTTGTCACGCCAAAACCATCAGCACCAGAGGCTGCCCTAGTTACTTGTAGACAAAAACACTGCGTGCGGTTAGCCCGTATTTATTTGAATGACACACGAGTCGTCGAGTGATTGTAGTGGTTGACAGAGAATACGTCTAGACATTGTCAGCAACGACTGCGGAATGCCAATGGTGAAACTCCTTCTGTTGCACCGCCACAAAACCAACAAACAATGGTGAACATACTGCATTGTTCGTTAGTGTAACCTTCTGTTGCACCGCCACAGAACCAACAAACAATGCGAATGGCGGAATTAGGATGTGAATGATCTGTTCGATTTTCAAGTTAGGAAGTTATTGCAATGCACGGGTATGATATACTACCATGGTATGAACCAAACCGTATTTTTATTTCCTGATGCGCTTTAGACGATTGAAAATACTTCGGGTTTGCTTTAGCCGATATAAGGAATGCTCGTCGAGAATCAAGCCCAAAGTTATTAAGTTTAATGATCGGAAATCGATTGTACGGTGAGTTAGGATATGATTTGATAAATATTTGTACTAACTGAACTGAAATGTTAAACAATTGAGAGTAGAGTCTAAGCATTTGGCAACGCAAGAGAGACTAATGTAAGATATGTAACCAAATCTGTTAGTAAGGTAAGATGATGGCAGCAGATATCAAAAAAGTCAGTACGTTTTATTTTTAAAATGGTAGTACTGATCACGATTTCAATAATATGCGGCGGTTGGATTTTGTCATGTTATTGAATCGGACGTAACCGTCAAACAAACAACATGCTAGAACACACTCAGGAGCAGTTGTTTCCACATGCTTCACAAAACCATAAACTAACCAATGTATGTACATTCATATAGGACCCAGTGGATCCAATGATACTTTGTATACCCTGCCTGCTCGGAGTCTCTCACACGCCCAACCGGGAAGCAACTCCGGCTGCTGGGAACAAGATCCAGTGGGTTAGAAATAGAGACCACCACTCTGTGAGTGCGTGACAGGTTACATATTTACGCCCTGTTTGGGACCTTTTACTTACCCTGGCAAAGACACCAGACAGGATGGACCAACGGCTTTTAGTATATCTTCCGAAAGATGCAGGCAACGTGAGGTGAACGAAGTTTCGGAACGGCGGCAGGTGGAATCGAACCACCGTTCTCTCGATCGACAATCCGGCGTTGCCATAATAAAAAGTTAAAAAAAAACTTGACTACTGTCATTGAGGCATTGGTGGTGTTTAGTCTGCTCAACCAACTACTAACCAATGAAGAGGACGAAAAACTAAAATAATCGTCACTAAGCCGGTAGCAACTAATGAGATCTGATGGGAGATTTTCACCATTATCGCAGCCATATTGCTCGCAACGGAGTACAGGTGGAGGTGTTTTAAAAACTGTGTGTGTTGTGTTCTGACGCCAACCTCCGAATTTAGCAAGTAGTCACGCTATAGAATAAAATACTATGAAGAGAAGTTAAATGCCCATTTCTGCAATGACTACACATGCCGCTGACTCCCACCTGACATTCTCTTTATGCGCTACTGTGAATGCCTGTCAACAACGCCACTCTTGCAACTGTACTCGTCCCCGCCTTTATTGTTCTAGATTCGCCCTTGGTTGAGCGTTCTTACCGGTTTTAGAATTCGTAACGTACGTTAAACGGACGAAAATCGATTGTTCATAAGGTTACGCGCATTTTCTGCGATTGTTCTGCAAGGACCGCACATCAGTTGGGAACATTTTAGGTAACGCAAATAAATGTCTAAATATATTTACATTATAACAAGTTACGAATATTCATGAAAAATGTAGCCCCACCTTTCGGATAGGCATATCTCCTCGTACATGTACAATTTACCAATATTTCAAACATCAGGTAACATGTTGTGTGGAAATGATACAGAAAGTATTATAATAGTATCTGCATAAGTAATAATTGGAGACTGTACTCAAAGTAGGCTGTATTTTCCCATTTTGACGCCTATTTTATGTTAGTATGGGATTCTATGTGAAAAACCGTGTGTGTACATTCGCGCGCACGCCCGCACGCACGCACGCGCACACACATACACACACACACACACACACACACACACACACGATACTCTCCTTGATACCCTATGCATGTGGATGGTCTACTATGTTGTCTTCTTTTGTTAAATCACTCAAACAGGTTCCCGGAGTGCAACAAGTGCTTTGTTATTGCGTTGGGTCCTTCTATTCATCTACACTGGTAGTTTCCATTCATTACATGCATCCTGACAATGCACTGTTATCGAGGTGTAATTACAGTGATAGACCAGTTGATGACTGAAGCTTGTGCTTGTTGATGTCTTCCCATGCATGTTAGGGCACTGTGTCTCTTCTAGTCACACGAAAGAGAAAACAATGGAGAACGCCTAACATGTTTTTTAGGTTACTGATCCACGTTAAAAAATATCGACATGTATTTGGATATTTTGGACTTAAAATAACTGTACTTTAGAATACTGTTTGTTGAAAAGATTGTTGTGAATTGTTTTATTTAAAATATACTTTGATATATGCTAAAGAGTCAGACTTATGTTGTTATGTTGTTTATGCAATTATTTGTTTTTAAAATACTAATTGAAAAATCATTGTTTCTGCAGTTTGTTCTTGTCGGCCATCTTTATCCAGCATTAACTCAGATTCATACACTTTTCACCAAATATGCTTAAACATGAATACTGTAAAAGATTTTGCGATGAAATGTCGTACATATCTTGCTCTCAATGGTATCCTGATAATAGTGGGAGGTTTCTAAAAAAAACTCCAAAGCTCATATTATTTTATTTATGACATAATCATGATACTTTGCTTAAAATTAAATAGGCGTAGCAATAATATTCTCAATCAAGTAAGGGTTTAAAACTGCCTCTTACTTTTTCACCAGCGGTGAAAAATTCCTTTACTATGGAAACCAGTGTTTTTGTAATAGTTATTTTACCACATATACCACAGTTGAATTCCCGAGTTTATGCGCTTTCTAAAATACATAGCTTTGCGTATGTGACACGTGTACCCATAGCAAGCATCCGACGTCGACCCCACCCCCTCATTTGTGCACAAAAACCTGTACTCTAAACTTAAGTAACATGAACTATACTAGAGAAGATTCTGTAGTAAATGAACAAGGAATACTGTCTCGGTCAAATTAACGTCACGCGTGACGGCTACGGTTCGACGAACAGAATGATTGCCGTAATAACAGTGGTGACATTGATCTGATCTCCCGTCTTCTTTACGGTATGACTCAGGCAGGCAAACACTGATATTGATATTTGCACCTCTGGAAAGGAGTGCTATATAAATGATGTTTGACAGTTTTGCAAGTAAACTCTTGAATACTACATGTGATCCTTTTTTAGTAGAATGCTGGGCTGGAGGTCCCGTTGTTTTGGATATATTAGTACCATTGTAGAGCGGTTGTGTGGATACATAACATGTGTTTTGAGTTGTACATTTTTTGCTAGCTTATCCATTTTTTATACATCGGAAGTGGAGCTCGGTGTCGTAGTAATTGGAGTATCGCACTCATGGTTGAGATATTCCAGGTTAGAAACCTGGATAATTTCAGTGGTGGATATGTCTGTACATAATATTTTTTATAGTCTTTGCACAATGCTATTTAGAGCAATCGGGATGGTATTCGAAATCAATAGGTCTGTCAATGATTATATATATATATATATATATATATATATATATATATATATATATATCATATACTGTATATATATATATATATATTATATGTATATTATGTGGTTTCTCTCTCTCTCTCTGCAAACCCGAAAAGTGAAAGCATTTCAATATGTGTACCTGACGAAAACGCCTTGATGACAATCTCTTAACACAAAGACTGGCGATTTATAATGACTCAAGTCCAAAATAACTCTTTCCAACGCGAAGTACAACTATATCTTAATCTGATTTTGGCGACTCTTTCTCGCTCCACTGATTACAAGTGTTGAAATCAACATTTCGCAGAAATTATAATGTTTTTGAATTGGCGCTCTTAACAAATCGTTGTGCTGCGTGTTTATTGTTTTGACAACTTTATCGGTACGGATAAACACGCTGCTTGGGGCGATCCATACATTTGGTTTTATCGTAGACAACCATTTTTAGGTTTCCCTTTCTCTCTTAGAAATTGTATCCAAA
This sequence comes from Escarpia spicata, assembly GCA_963995525.1. Classification (NCBI taxonomy): domain Eukaryota; kingdom Metazoa; phylum Annelida; class Polychaeta; order Sabellida; family Siboglinidae; genus Escarpia; species Escarpia spicata. The sequence continues at coordinate 29,644,455 of OZ023209.1, forward strand.
GCATTTCGTTAAACTGTTGTATTAAACACCTGCTGACAAACAATACGTGCCGACACTGTCCAATGCACCACCAAGAAGTGAATCGACGACTTGTAATTTTGAGTAACAGCTCCACAATTATGGAATGCACTGTCAGCAAACATTCGGTCATCCAGAACACAGACTGGTTTTATGAAATCATTATCGATTTATTTTTGTACAATTCATTTTGTATATATGTATCTTTCAAACTAATCATTTAATTGTGTGTTTTATTGTGATGGACAAGATTCGAATATTTAATATTAACCGTTATATAACCGTTATATATATATATATATATATATATATATATATATATATATATATATATATATTAGTGTGCTCGTATTGAATCACTCTAGTTGTACCTACAGCATTTCAGTCCACCAAGTGGGAATAAGTGTTTTAACATTACAATATTATTTATATTATTATTATTAAGATAACTCAGAAGAACAACATCTAATTTGCACGGCTGGCAAAGTCTGTAGCTACGTTATATTCTCATACCCGGGTTCTGGTTTTTACAATGTCGTAAATTGGTTGGCACAACATGGAACACAACGGAGTCTTTACTGTTTCGTGTTACCTTTCACATATAAGTTTAAAATATCAACGTAAGCGACACGTACCAGATACGTGTTGTGACAGCTTTGTATGATTTTTAGCTCGTTCGTTTTGCATTCGTTCGTTCATCTCGTTCATTTTGCACCTTACTGCGAGTGCGTGGCCCATTTATCTTCTGTTTGTGCCAATGTTTTATTTTTTATAAAAGCATGCTTGGTGGAATAGTTTGCGCCATCATTCCAGGGATCATCTACAAATTACGTAAAAACGATCCTACGCCCCGTGTAAACTCCTTACGCATCAGGTCTGACCCTCTTTCCCCGTGTACGCAGTAGGCAATACGCAGCAGGTTTGTTCAAGTATATATGCAGTATGCTTATCATGCGTACAGTAAGCAATTACTTAGACCCCCTTTCACAGGTATGCCCAACGCTAAGCTTTCGAAAATGATGTAAATACGGCATATTTGTGATATATTAAATGAATCGCTCTTTTCTCGTAGATGAACTTTCTTACAGTTATATAAACTACTAATTTAACGTCACTGATCTGGCACGAAAACAAAATAGCAAATGAATATCTTGTTTGTACAGCTGTCGTGCGATTAAGGTGCTTCTCTGTGTTCACTAAGTACTACGAGCTGCCCTTATTTCGTTTTCAATTCGGTAAGCGACATCCACGGAAACAACTGCTGATGTAACGTATCCGCTATTGATAATATCACTTTGCGACTTTGAACACTGCGAAAGCTAACTACGACCAATAATGAAATCAGCCTTTCTGCAACGCGGACCATGTAACGTGTTGAAGTAAATAATTATATACTGTTATTGTCCATCATGAATAGAAAGAACGCAAAACATAATCTGTGACTTACCATCTCTGCTCGTAAATCCGAATGGTAGACGCAGACTTGTTACGAAAATGCGATTCAACGTCTTCACTCGACGAGACGTTAAAGTGAGCGAACTGTTCCGCTCGACCACACGGCAACACTGTGTCATTCCACGGACAGCCACGGTTAAATAACATCAGAGCGTCTTGTTCCGCTCTATGATTTCCATTGACGTGGACCAATTATGTACCCTACTGGGTACGCGCCAACTTGTTTCGGTGTAACTGCGTATTCTTAGGGGTCCCTTATTTAGTTTGGTTCCTTGGCTTTGTCCATTGCACTTGTATTATCTTCCAAACAACGCTGGGCATACATCGAGACCTGTGGGCAGGAAGTTAAGCTTCAATGGACACCAGCTGTATACGGAGGGGCACCAAGTGAGGCACAAGCAGTGCGTAGCACATTTGGTCTTGGTCTCTGCTCGGTTACAATGTTCTGGAAGATGGTCCAGTTGTGGGTTTTGAAAGGATCTGGCGCTAATCCGGGCCACATAACCTCTGACTGTGGCAAAGCAATGTATGGATAGTTCGAAAAGTTCGACTGATTTTTTCAATAACGGCCTCATATTACATCAAACAAACTTCATTACAATTGGTGCTCGGCTTTGTCACGGCTGTATACACTGGCATCTTCAATGGCTGAACCGGGCGTCAAGTTCCTTTCCAATGATCCTACTTTAATTCACACACGCACGCACACACATACGACACGCTTGCATCGCAGGATCGTCATTTTTCTGCGTTGCGTGTGACGCGTGCACCTGGCCGGGCGCGGTTAGATTTTATTGGATGACGTTAATCGACTGTAAAATAACCGGATCTCACGGCCAGTCGATTTGTATCTCAACAGGGATATACTCCCATCTATAAATCTAAAGTTCTTGTATAGCGCAGCATATCCCGACCTTATAAAAGCGCTTTACACTTTACTCTCTGGCAGACCTTTTCAATCGAACATCATCTCGACGTCTCTGGGAAGCATCCAGTCTCGCTGCGATTAATGCGCGAAGACTATTCGTACACAAATATCCACCATTATCTATAACCAGGTAGTCATCCACGCAGCTCAGTGAACTGAAGCAATGTAGAATGAACGAACTTGCCCATGGTTCGACACCGCAGCACAGGATTCGAACCCGGGTTCTCTTGGTTGAGAGTCCGAAGATCTGGCCACTGCCCCACTTCGCTCCACATTACATAACGTGATGTGCAGTTTCAGTTGATTATGAACAAATCTGCTGAAACCCGCTGAAATAATACCACCAATTGTAATATAGGGAGACCGGAGCTATTTGAAATATACAAAAGACTAATTTGAAACACCTCTCTACCATCACAACAAGGTACACGCATGCGTTAGCGTACCAATGTACTTAGATGACGCATACGTAGCTAGTGCACACAATTGTATGTATTCGAGTTGTGATTAGATATACTTTAAAATTGCCGTTTCGAAGCTTGATGGAGTGATTTCAGTTCACTTCTGTCAAGAGATGGAATGATAAGCGCGCTGAACAATCTACTACGGATGTGATACCGCGATATGAATCCAACTCAGCTGAGTTGCACAAAACATGTTTTATCTTAACTTCTTTTATATACACGAACTTTCGTTTTACCTTACCGGACCCATCTGATGGGAAAATGTGCGACCAGCAATTACAGATTATCATCAAACGGTTATATCCCCAGGGAAGCCATTAAAAGCTTTCTGCGTGCAAAGTATCGAAATCATCTCACCTAGGCTACAGTAATTCACGAGTAACGAACGATACAACAATGCGAGTTGTCAAGTCATATACAGGTGGTTCGAAAAAAGCATCATGCTTTAATGTCACCACATCTAAAAAATACTACACACGAGTATACCATCATTTACCAGCTGAAGTAACAGTGTTGGTGTTTCCATAATCGGACACGTCGCAGCATGAACGTCACCAATTGACGGCCCTCGTCTGTAGAGCAACACAGTTGTTTACCAGTATAGTTCTATTACGGTTGGCTGATTTAAGAGAGAGGTTGTCAGTTCCGTTACCCGAAATCAGTCAGGATGGTAATTATTAGTAGGCACTTCGCTGAATTTGTTGTCTTGTGCGTGGGAACACAGCGAAATCGCCGAATAACAAAGGACCGTGCTGTTAAACCGAACCAGCGTTACTGCCAATAAGACATTATCAAATGCAATTTGGCATGCAGTATACCTTCAACATTTATTCTGGTATTAAGAACATAATATTAAAACGAGGAATCCGAATTTTGAACAGCCATATAAAGAGTTTATGTTACAATTTTGCAAATGCCGTAGTAATCTGGAATACTATATATTGTTTAGTTTTGTTTATTTACTAATAACGATGCCTCTCATTGGCGATGTTCCTCATTCATGGTGTTGCTGAATAACCTCTTGGGTGTACATTGGATTCTAGTTCATCTTTGTTCCGCATGACCCTCACTCCCTCCATCCCACTGTGCGATATATACAGTAGCTCTCTGGCCCAATGATCACTGGTCGTGGTCACGTACTTTGGAACTATTATGTATTTATCGCTGTGATTATATAATAATATAACGCTTATGGGCGTGGTAAATGGAACACTTCTACGTCTTTAATCTAATCACGATAGCCTTTAGTGAACCTAACAATGTTGCACTGTATGGCATCAACGATTGTAAGGTATTAAGGTACTAAGCCAGGGAATGACTATCTAAGACCTATGCATATTGTTTACTGCAGGACACAACTCGTTGAGCCAACTATCTTTGTGTATGACCCAATTATATGTGTAGTGCATCATGCTGTCTGGACCGCGGAGGAACAGACGTACAATGCAGGTGTTCATCTGGAGTGTAGACCATAACCTCTCCCGGACAAAACCCTTCACGATTTTAGAGTAACTTCTAAATACATAAGATTTTGAAAGACGTGTGATGTGTCAAAATTGAGCCACGTGACGACAAAACCCCTCACGGACATACAGCTGTTTGAAAGTTGTTGTAGGCAGCTATAATGTCACATTGTTCAGTTTCATAGCAAGCACCCAAAACATAAGTAATGATTGCCCTGTCTGAATCACTAATCAACCTATCATCATGTAAAACGCTGCTAGAAATTGTCGACCAAGGAGAAGCATAACTTTATAAGTATTTTTATTTATATGTATTTCGAAATCCGAACACAAAGACGCCGGTGTTCCATTGAAGGCTCGCTACGAACTGGTGATATCATTAAATGAGTACATTGTCAGCAGCCAATCTTAACACAAAAACGCCCCATTTGTGTGACTGAATGGAGCGTAGTCGCCGGTTTTGAAATTACGACACTATTGATTGACATCAATCGTGTTTTTATCGGCTTAACAAATCGTCACTTCACCTGGTTTATTCACTGCCGATCTTATTGGTAGCCTACATACGTGATATTGCCAGCTAAACATATATCTCTCGCAGTTAACTAGAAGTGTGCCGTGTGTAATTATATGCAAGTTGCGTTGCCGCCCAACATTCATCCTCAGATCGAATGAATGATCGCGCTATGATTATATGCATTGTGTAGCCGAATTATTAGCATAACTCGCTGCGCATATCGGCCGACACGACAAAGGATCGCAACACCCCATTTGAGCGACAAAATGGAGCATATTTGGCAGTTTTGAAAATCCGACAATACGGTTTGACATCAATTGTGTTGTTATCGGCTTAACAAATCGTCGCTCCACCTGGTTTATTCACTGTCGATAATATTAGTAGCCTATAGACGTGTTATTGCCAGCTAAACATATACCTCTCGCAGTTAACTAGACGCGTGCAGTATGTAATTATATGCAAGTTGCGTTGCCGCCCAATATTCATCCTCAAATCGAATGATCGCGCTATGATTATATATGCATTGTGTAGCCGAATTATTAGCATAACTCGCCGTGCATATCGGCCGACATGAAAAGGGATCGCAATGGACTACACTGTGTCGTAATAAGACGAACCGCTGAAATTACCACAGGCCACAACTATTGTATTAACGCTATGCCATACTATTTCGAACTAGCGTACCACAACGCTGTCACGGGTACGACAATACACACATAGGCACCTACTTATAACCCCGTTCACACTAGCAGTTTTAATCCGGTGCGAAGCCGGATTCGCTCCCATGGAGCGTTCATACTACACAATCTAAACCGGCTCAATGAGTTAAACCGGTTTAAACTAATCCGCCTCCTTGAGGGGGTTTCGCACCGCATTAGTTTTACCCCGGTTCAAATTGCTAGTGTGAACGCAAAGTGACTGAAAATACATATGTGTGTGTGCGTGCGTGCATGCGAGTGTGTGCATTCGTGCGTGTGTGTGTGTGTGTGCGTGCGCACGTGTGTGCGATTTTGCATGTATGTATATATATGCATATATGTATGTATGTATGTGTGTGTGTGTGTGTGTGTGCGTGCGTGTGTGTGCGCGTGCGCGTGCGTGCGCGTGCGTATGTATGTTTGCATGCATGAAGTCGCCCTCGTGTCCTTGACCCATCCACTCTCTGGTCATCTTTCTTTGCCAGTCGTTCTCCTTCCATTCTCTCCACTTGTCCTGCCCACCTTGGTCGAGTCACTGTATCTATATAACAAAACATAATGTAGACGTGTATGCATGTACGTATGCGTGTGTATGTATGCCTGTATGAATGATGCGTGTATATGTATGCCTGTATGAATGATGCGTGTGTATGTATGCCTGTACGAATGATGCCTGTGTATGTATGGCTGTATGAATGATGAGTGTGTATGTATGCCTGTATGAATGATGCGTGTGTATGTATGCCTGTATAAATGGATGTATACGTGCACGCCAGCCATGGCTCGTCAAATCGTGATAACAATCCGATTAAGGCGCACGATTACAACGAACATTCTTAACGGCAAATTTGTTCCCACTGCTTCAATTTGTGGTCATCTGTCGGAAACAGAAAAAACACGATTTTGAAAAAACTCCGACGATTACAACCAGAAACAAAACAAATCCCTATTATTTAAGCTGGCGGAAATGGAGCCGATTTCGCCAGATGAGTCCAGATCGAAAACGAGGCGCGAGACTTACAGGTCCTATTGTAACTATATTTTCACTGCAGAAGAAAAACAATCACGAAACGAACTGTACAAAAACAAAACACTAATACACATGTCTAAAAACTTAAAGTTGTGTCAGCAGTGGACGGAATATTCATACTAGCGTAGAACACACCCTAAATATAGCATAACGTTTTCTACATATTTCTATAAACACATCCTTGATTGAAAATTGGTGAATAATTAGTCCATAAGTCATGGCTAGTGGTGTACTTGGTAATCTGGGTGTGGCATTCGATACGACCGACCATTACAGTAGAAATGGTGCCAAGTATTGTGGCCAACGACCAGTGGTTATAATCCATTACTCACTCTAACAATAGACGCACGAATCGTTCAACAGCTTTGCCCACAACTAGTTATTACCGATATCAATGTTCCACTTAGCCTCGATTATCCAGGCGCCGTGAGGTGGCAGCATTGGTCCCTCACTACGGCCTGGGTTATTAAACTAAGGAAAATAAACTTATTATTAAACTTATAAGCTCAAGCCAATGTTACCGGTAGGGGGCTTTACCCCAGATTCGGGTAAAGACGATGATTGGCTCTCACACCAACAATGAAACAACAAAGTAAACGAGGATACACTTTCATCAGATAATACTATACTGTAACAACATGGCACACAAAAATAAACCGACATTAAACGTTTTTGTAGTTTAGTGCCTTTTAATCACATGCATATTCACTAGGTTGCAGCTCTCATGGTTGCCAAACAAGTAGGCAGTCAAAACGCGACTCTGAGCTAGGCGAGAATCGGCTAAGCGAGACTACGGTCCACTGCAATTATCGCGGCCGGATACGATTAGCCCCGCGCGCTGGTGAACACAGTCGAGTGACTGAAGTCACAGAGGTAGCAGACAGCCGATATATATATACACGACTAATAATTGTAGGTTTCGACGACGCATGAAACGTCACATTCTTCGCCCGTAATCGTCTACAACCATTCATGCGTGCACGCACACACGCATACACACACCCATTATACACACACACGCACGCTCGTACGCGCGCACACACGAACACACTCTCACCACGCACGCGCGCGCACACACACACACACGCTCTCTCTCTCTCTCTTTCTCTCACACACACACACACACACACACACACACACACACACACACACACACACACACACACACACACACACACACACACACACACACACACACACACACACACACACACACACACACCACACAAACACACACACATATGTTTATATATATATACACACACATGTATGTATGTATATATATATGTATGTATGTAGGGTATATATACACACACGCACACGCACACGCACACGCACACGCACACGCACGCACACGCACACACGCACACACACACACACACACACACACATATGCGTTATAACAAAATTAGGCATCATCATCAAAACTCTTCTTGGCGATATTATCACAAATTATTAAATGTTGTATCCGTTGAATTTTTTTACAACAATAAGGAAATCGTGCAACCGAGAAGTTCAAACAGTAACCAACCTTACATCCCTATAAAAATAAAAGTGAAACGACATTACGCCGTATATATTGTGTGTGTGTCAATCGGTTGAACAGATAAACTGTATCATGTAATTTAATCGTAATTGCCAGTTGTCAGGGTGGTGCGTTATTGTACAAGAAATGCATTATATACGGAGCTCGTTCTCACGGGTGGTAGTAACATACGGTGAAGTCATTTACTATTTTTATTCAGCTGACTTCCATACATTGCGTAGGATATATATATCCGGGGTCGTGTACGTAGTCACCACTTTGGCTTGCTAGGATGAGTGGACTTTGAATTCAAAGAGATGACTCGGGATTTGATAGGACTTGGTGGTCATTCGCTTGTGTCGTAATACTTGACAGTTTATAACTTGCAAACAGGTCTGGAACTATGTAGTGCACGAATTCTGAGCTTAATTCCGAGGATTTATCTTATTGTTAAGTTATGACACGTCATAAATAATGCCATCCGATCATACCTAAATCATAAATCACTCCAGTCTGGAGTGAACGAGTTGTTTGCACTATATCGTGTTTTCTTCCTTAAAAGCTGTGATTCTAACCAGTTAATATGTCATCATGTTCTGTTTGAGAAGTTGGTGTTTTCACCAATATGTCACCGTGTTCTGTCTGAGACGCTGGTGTTCTCACCAATATGTCACCGTGTCCTGTCTGAGAAGCTGGTGTTCTCACCAATATGTCACCCTGTCCTGTCTGAGAAGCTGGTGTTCTCACCAATATGCCACCGTGTTCTGTCTGAGAAGCTGGTGTTCTCACCAATATGTCACCGTGTTCTGTCTGAGACGCTGGTGTTCTCACCAATATGTCACCGTGTCCTGTCTGATAAGCTGGTGTTCTCACCAATATGTCACCCTGTCCTGTCTGAGAAGCTGGTGTTCTCACCAATATGTCACCCTGTCCTGTCTGAGAAGCTGGTGTTCTCACCAATATGTCACCGTGTCCTGTCTGAGAAGCTGGTGTTCTCACCAATATGTCACCCTGTCCTGTCTGAGAAGCTGGTGTTCTCAGCAATAGGTCACCCTGTCCTGTCTGAGAAGCTGGTGTTCTCACCAATATGTCACCGTGTTCTGTCTGAGACGCTGGTGTTCTCACCAATATGTCACCCTGTCCTGTCTGAGAAGCTGGTGTTCTCAGCAATAGGTCACCCTGTCCTGTCTGAGAAGCTGGTGTTCTCACCAGTATGTCACCGTGTCCTGTCTGAGAAGTTGGTGTTCTCACCAATATGTCACCGTGTTCTGTCTGAGACGCTGGTGTTCTCACCAATATGTCACTATTAGACGGCCGTATCAACGCTAGGTTTGATTTGGAAGTACATGTCAGATGGCGCTACTGTCGGCGGTTTCGCCTGAGGTGACATTACACGCAACGTCAAAGCGTCGGTGGTCGTAGAGGACAGTATGGCTTACCGTTCTGGACCACTAATGGACAGGGATATTAAATATACATTTCAAGTGAAGTTGTATCTATCGGACATCACCAAGTTACATGTTTTTTTTAATGAGTATCTCCCATCTGGCCATAGACAGCCGGGCTGAATGCTTCAAACGTGTTGCTGCTGTTTTGATCATATTCATGATATTCGCCGGTATATGTCACTTCCTGTTACTAAAACTATTGCAACAGCGCTTGTTAGCAGCAGACTTAACTAACGCAATTCCCTGCTTTATAATATCGCTAGCAAGGATATTACAAAACTTCAGCATGTCCAAAAATGTCTAGCATGGGTAGTTACAAGATCTCCTCGTTTTTCTCGTTTTTTTAAGTATTTGCATTGACTTTCTGTACGATATCGTATAATATGTAAGATCTGTACCATTACATACCAGACACTGTCCAGTAAGCAACCATCTTATTTACATTCACTGCTTACTCGATCATCTAGTTCTGACCAATGTTTTGTTCCTAGAGTCAACACTAACATTGGAACTATAGCTTTTTCTGTTGCTGCACCGACTCTTTGGAATATGCTCCCTCATAGTGTTAGATCAGTTGAAAATATTTAAAAATGTAACGTGCTTGTACATACCCGTGAACGGGGCAGCCGTCCCGGATTTGACGGTGTCAAAATAAAGTTTTATTATTATTATTAATATGCTGGCTGGAACAGTTCCTGGTGTACATAATTTTTTTTTTTCGATGGAGTGCTAACAAATGTTTAGAAAAATACTGCTTTTAGTGAAATAATTGGTTGTATTACGATTTTCGAAAGACAAAAACGAATATGGAATCCACTTATTTCTGCTGGGTCGTATTCAAAACGGGTCATTGACCCTGTACAGCAAGAATGACCTATGGCCGGAACGATACACCGGTGCACGTGGGTGTATCGCGATATACACCGCATGGTACGGTACACGATACACAATATCCGTATCACGATACGTGGCGATTCACGATAGCGGTAGGCAAATAGCATTCTCGTCACCTTTGCGAAGCAATAAACGTCCAGCGCAAATCACAATTGCATGTCTGTGTATCGATAACATATCGAGTTATAACGTGTAGGACGTGTATATGATCTAACTATAATCTATGTAAAATCTTTACGCACTATTCTGTTTTCAATGCGCGCATGCAATTTGGACCTCATAGTAATGATTGATGACGTGACGTCTGCAGTATCGTTGCCTTGTCCGCGTGAGCACAGCCATTCGTGAGCAACAGCCCGCTTGCGATCCGGTCTCATTCGCCATTTCATCTGGATGTAAAGCTGCACGTTTGTTTCTGTTAGTAGAGTTGTAGAACTGAAACGTTCATTATTTATTAATAGTACTGATTTAAAGCCATTAAAAACTTAGACAGTTTTCGTTTTCGTTTATTTTGACTCATGTACCCGGGTTTAGTGCAACGCCAAACCGAGTAGGGCCTAGTAATGACGCGTTGCGAAACGCTGCGAGCTAGCAGACAACAAAGTCGCTTTAAGTTTATCAGTATTTCGTCAGTCGGTAACTATGTACAGACAACGGTATGAAATATGTCACTACAGTCAACTGCCGTGATAGACAACTGTCTACTCGATCTCGATACCGTTGTTACCAATTAATTACGTCAATGTCTAGCGTCTACCCCACAGCCGTTCGAGCGCGCCATCAGAAACTGGTTCGCTTAAATCGTTCACAATAAATAAACGAGTGTTTTACTGTTGTTGTTGTACCATTCTAGTCTATATCGCGATACGTATCGTGTCGTGACCCCTGTATCGCGATACGTATCGTATCGCGAAGTAGTGTATCGTTCCGGCCCTAGGCAAGACACAACGCATTCAATGTTTAAACATCATTTTCCCATAGTGATTAATACCAACATGCATAATTGCTAATATATTCGTTTAATTAGCTTAAATATTGCGTATGTTTACATGACCTGCATCGCTCGTTATTAAAAATAATATAATAATGTTTTTATTTCAGACAAAAGTCCATATGTACATACAATACAAGTAAATAAAAAATAAAATAAAATACAAAGATATAGACACATATGAAATTAAAAAAATAGATTGTTAATAAAAATATATATAAAATGTGCTTTCAACTTTACGCATACAATTGGGTAGTCCACTATTTAAACATAGGACTTCTAAAATGTATACCAGTATAAACATAATTAACAAAAAGTGGATTTTCAGACTGTTGTAGACGAAATAATAAGCTATATATGGATAAACGCATACGTTCATTAACAGATTTAACACAGTTTGTAGCAAACATAAAACTTGCACTACAGCGTCATGACAAATTGTGTAAAATTCTTAAACTGTTGGTATAGGCAATAGTAATACCTTTCAAACTCTGTTTTTTTAATTTATACGAAAGACTTGAGGTGTACATAGCACCACAGTAAGAGAGAAATGGGTAAGTTTTAATGGTAGAGCTGCAAAGGTGAAATTTTCGTGCTAAGACGTTGGCCTGAGCGTATAGGGATCTTTTCTGTCTGGCAATGTCGTCATCGCCAGTAAGATTATTGTTAATTATATGACCCAGATATTTGCATTTAATTGTGTGTGGTAATGAAGGATTATTGAGAGTGACAGGGTGAATATTATTCATGTCCTGAGGTTTGTTGTCAATAACCATACAATACGACTTGTTGGCATTATATGTTATGTTAAACATTTCGCCATACTTGGCACAACAATCTGTTAGTTTTCTCAACCCAGAAACCCTAAGTGAACAAATACAGAGATTATCCCAATACATCAAATGATTCATTATGGTGCCTGCATAAAGACATCCAATTTGTATTTTGTTAAGATTTACACTTAAGTCATCCACGTACACATTAAGGAGTTGTGGAGAAAGGATTCCACCTTGTTTAACACCATTTGAGTGGATTTCTGGGAACTGTACCGGTGATACAGAATGCGCACAATGATAGCAGGACAGTCACGGTCAATTATTTAGTGAATAGCTTGCTATGGTTCACTTTGTCGAAGGCCTTGTGACATACATAGAAGAGCAATTCGCTATGTAGTGTCGAAAAAGTTCTTTTAATAGAAATATGAGCATCCTAGTTGAGTGATGCTTTTTTAATTTCTTGTATTTCTTTAATATCAACCATCATTTGTTCATTAAATTGCATGTTGCTGCAATACACGTCAATCTTTTAGTATGTGTTGGAGAGCCAGGTACAGAATTAAGTAGAGACTGGTAGTGATGAAGCCACATATTCTTTACGTTTTCAGCACCACATGCACCGCCAACATTGCTAGGATTTAGCAACTTGGCATTGTTCATTTGTTTTATATCTTTCCAGAAGTTTTGAAAGTCATCATTACTTAGTTTTGAAGCAAGTCGTTCGGCTTTAAGGGCTTCAGCATTTTTTCACAGACTCTTTCTTATTTTTATATTGAACACGTTTAATTTTCATTACGTCATACAAAGGACCGTGTCGGGGACTCCCTGCAGACCGCCATATGAGAAACGACTCTAGCAACCTGGTGGGAGTCTCTGACCATCACGTTCCAACCAAGGATGGCGTGCTTCGAAGACATGCGCCTTAGTAGGTATTACTTCAGAGACATCCCTGAGTGAATTAATAATGTCTTCATAAAATTTGCACAGCAGTATCTATAATTATTGTTTTAGGTTGCCTCATTATCGGGGCGGATCCAGAGAGGGTATTCTAGGGGGAGCCCAAAAACTTCGACTGGAGGCCGACACAAATTAATATTCGGAGCCGGGCCTTCAGGGGGAGAGGGAGGGGAGGGGGAGGTCCGATCCGATGTCATGATGATCCGACAGCGCGCGACAGCAGAGAGGCGACAGCGGAGTGGTGGGGAAGCTTCAGCGAAAAATCTTCAACTGCCCCCCCCCCCCCCCACCCCACCCCACCTCACCACCATCTTCCGACCCGACAGCGGAGTCGTGCTGTTGATCCGGCTCAACCCACCCAACCATCCTCGCGCGCCAGAGGTCGCTGCTGCTGATTACGTCAGTGCCAGCCAGCAGTACCTAGTTTTGCATGGCAAACAGTCCTGGCTTGCGAGGATGCACCCAATATGAATTTTTTTTAGCCGCCAGTGTTTCGGCGAGCTTCAAGGGGGGTGTAATTAGAGAATTTGGATTTGAGACCTTTAGACTATCCTCTCTGGATCCGCCCTACTATAGATGCCAGATTACTACTTTTCATACATCTCTAGATTTTATATACTTAAGCTACGATTCCGTATATACGGAAACGCGCACGGAAACGCAAGCGGAATGGAGAATACCTCTGTAGTGACGTCACTACTGGGAATTTCCTATCCGATTCGTGTGCGGATACGATTCGAATCGCTACACGGAGCGATTCAGTTTGCCGCAGCCGCAGCCGCATCGGCACGACAAAACTCATCCTCCTATGCACGTTTGGAACAACTTATGTTAATTTCCACCGGGCACTATATTCATGTTTTGCCGCATGCCGCATCCGCATGCCATGTCCGTATACATATGGAATCCTAGCTTTAACCTTTTGGTATTCGTCAACAGCTATGCACAGATCATGGTAGAGATCTTGGAACCACCTCAGGTACAGCGTAGTGATGTCTTTTCCTTAGAGAAAACAGTCCTAGAAGGCAAAGTGGAGGGAAAGAGAGGAAGGGGAAGACCAAGGGGAAGATGGGAGCAGGACATCAGCGACTGGTTGGAAGACGACATCGTGAGAGCAGGGAGACGAACGGCAGACAGAGCAGCGTATCGTGGGATCATCTGGGCAGCTACGTCTCGCAGAGATATGCTGAACTGAAGAAGAAGTACATTCTAAATGGAAGTATGCTGTGTTGACCGTGGAAAAGTGATCATCGTTGAACAGCAAGGGGTATAGCATTTAACGCAGCCCAACAAGGCCGTATTGCCAATAAAGCTTATTTTGAAACTGGATGTTTTGTTTAGATTTATATCATTGGTTAATAAAAGGGTAGTTTATTGTAATTCTATGCATTTAAAGAGTTCCCCTAGACACCAGACAGAAGGGGGCACCGGGTTCTTTTTTTTCATTCGCAGGACACTGGCTTTGTGAATGAATTTTCAAAACTGAAAGTCCTGCGCTCTACCGTCTAGCTAACGCATCCCATTTATTCATTTTGATCGCCTCTCTAAACAATGTTGGTGTCTCTGCTGGGGGAAGTTAATTATCAATTTAACAGAGGTGGTTCGTCGCAATCAATAATGCTCACTACCATATGTGTGTGTGTGTGTGTGTGTGTGTGTGTGTGTGTGTGTGTGTGTGTGTGTGTGTGTGTGTGTGTGTGTGTGTGTGTATGTGTGTGTGTCTGCGTGCACGTGTCTGTGTGCGTGCGCGTGCGCGAGTGTGTGTGTGCGTGTGCGTGCATGCTTGCGTGTGTGCGTGCGAACGTGTGTGTGTGTGTGTGTGTGTGTGTGTGTGTGTGTGTGTGTGTGTGTGTGTGTGTGTGTGTGTGTGTGTGTGTGTGTGTGTGTGTGTGTGTGTGTGTGTGTGTGTGTGTGTGTGTGTGTGTGTGTGTGTGTGTGTGTGTGTGTGTGAGCTTCACGAGCATTTAACTGGCATCACAATCTCGCTATCAGCTGTTCTTAAGTTTTGCCGCGGCGAAAGTGTCAATGCTTTATCCGTTCACTCCAGAGAGAGTCACGAATCGATTCCTTCGACGATCTAAGCAAAAGAGTACATTTGTTATTAAAACTGGCCGTACATAACGTCTATTATTTATCCTATTAACGAATTACGTATCTGAAAATGAAAGAACCAAATTCGCGAAGGTTTAAACCAGTTGAGGTTTAACATATATTTTGGTGGACAAATATTTTAGAATACGTGTAGTAATATATAATAGTTGTGATGTTAGGAAAAAACAATCTGACGTTGTACATAATATCGCCGGGTCACGGGTGGGACTCATTGTTGGACGACGAATCTTGTAACACGTGTTTGGCAGTCTGTCTGCCACTAGTCTGTGTTGAAGACTAATGCTACAGGGATAAAGTGATGGATGAGATAAAGAACGGTGCTTCCTCTTTCCTGTCCTCGAGGGTCACCACAGAGATCACGGTCTTGAAACACGTTGTTGGTATTATACGAATAGATTCCATCAGACCTCGTGTGTATAAATAACAGTAAAGGTGAATTCTTATATAGCGCAGTATCCGGTCTTCAGGACTGCTCAAAGCGCTTTATACTTTACACCCTAGCAGATCTATTCAATCGAACATCTCGACGTATCTGGGAAGCTAAGTTAAGTTAATGACTCATTATTTTCCCATGCTAAGATGTAGTGACGCAACAGATTCTACAGGAAATTAAAACAGTTGCCAAAGAGGGATATAGCCCAATGCCCCCCACAAATAAGCCACTGTTCATAAATCCACCGTTTTTACCACTTACCACTGTGCGTGTGCGTGTGCGTGTGCGTGTGCGTGTGTGTAGCCGGCTGAGTTCAATACATATCACTGTATTGAAATTGTAGATGCATTATCCAGGCGCTATTATGATTATCAAGTGTGTTTGCATTGACGTAAATATGAATAGGCCTACACTACCTACACCTTATTCATGAGACGACCCCTACTAACTGACGCGTTGTGTGACGATGTCAGCTGTTAGGGAGTCATTGAAAACATTATCTCTATAACCAATTAACAAGATCATCCTCGCGCGCCAGGGGTCGCTGCTGCTGATTACGTTAGTGCCAGCCAGCAGTACCGCCTGGCTGTTCGCTTTGCGGAACTCTGAATTTAAGCTCAGCCTATGAAATCGATCACTTGGCGGCAGGTCAGGTAGTCGTAATAAAACTCATTTCAACCTACCGTGACTCATGTTACATGCAATGTTTAGGAAGTAGAAGTAATTATTCGAATATACAATAACGTTCAGCTGCTCGTGCTAATGGGCGAACGGGTCATTATATTGGAATTCCAAGAAGTCATTCATCCGTCTTCAAATTGGGGCGGGTGCTGTTGAAAATGTTTCGCCACCGCGTCGCCGTAAATTCACCTTATTGCAACCTGAACGGGGGCCCATTCAAAAAGATCTAGGGGCATGCCAAGGCCCACTGCGTCCGCCTATGGTTACCCTTTCCAAACTTTTGTTGCAACTCATGTATAGATGCTCTTTATTGCCAGTGACCAAAATAGCTGACTATTGACGTACCTTAAGTGCAAAGGGATCCAGTGGTATTTCAAAAGGAAGAAGGAGTGCCATAGAAAGTCCGTTATCGCTACCATTTACCCATGTAATAAATAGCGTTAATTCGTTTCAGTTTTGCTTTATCGGCAAGTCAAGGTGGCTGTTATTGTATGAATTGCCTGGATGCACGTATTGTGATGAAATCCAACTTTAACTCTACATGATTTAACAATATTTAGTAGTAGTAGTAGTAGTAGTAGTAGTAGTAGTAGTAGTGGTAGTGGTAGTGATAGTGGTAGTGGTAGTGGTAGAGTTAGTGGTAGTTGTAGTAGTAGTAGTAGTAGTAGTAGTAGTAGTAATAGTTGTAGTAGTAGTAGTATTATTATTAGTAGTAGTAGTATTAGTAGTATTAGTAGTAACTACTACTACTAGTAGTAGTAGTAGTTATTGTTGTGTTGTTGTTGTAGACAGTGTATTGCCAAGTAGCTTTACATACATATACAAGGACTTGTTGGCGTTGTGACGTAACAACTCAAGTAGCATTACATACATATACAAGGACTTGTTGGCGTTGTGACGTAACAACTCAAGTAGCATTACATACATATACAAGGACTTGTTGGCGTTGTGACGTAACAACTCAAGTAGCATTACATAAATATACAAGGACTTGTTGGCGTTGTGACGTAACAACTCAAGTAGCATTGCATACATATACAAGGACTTGTTGGCGTTGTGACGTAACAACTCAAGTAGCTTTACATACATATACAAGGACTTGTTGGCGTTGTGACGTAACAACTCAAGTAGCTTTACATACATATACAAGGACTTGTTGGCGTTGTGACGTAACAACTCAAGTAGCTTTACATACATATACAAGGACTTGTTGGCGTTGTGACGTAACAACTCAAGTAGCTTTACATACATATACAAGGACTTGTTGGCGTTGTGACGTAACAACTCAAGTAGCATTACATACATATACAAGGACTTGTTGGCGTTGTGACGTAACAACTCAAGTTCTCTTTAAAACATCCAATGCCTTTTTCACCCTCGTCTCCCCTTTCCTCCAACACACGTGCGCACGCGTAAAATACACACATCAGAAACATTACAAAACGTGTGTAAGTTTAAACCAAAGCCAACTGTCCACTTTTAAAGAATGTCACATATCTCCAGACATATGTATTACACTTAATAAAACAATATTACTACACTAATAATATTAGTACATTTCATGAACGCACCATTACAATCGTCTGAATCTAAAAGATCTAAAACAATAAAACAGTAAAAAATGTATATAGTAATAAGTAAAATAAGCATGGCGACACAAGAAAGGAATTGGCAGAAGACAGAGTTATATATGGAACGAGGAAGACATCTCCGTTCAAGTGTCTCACAACATGCGGGTAAAAACTGTTTTAAACCTCGTTGTTCTGGTCTTAGTACTTTTATACCGCTTCCCAGAGGGAAGAAGCTCAAAGAGATGGCTGGCTGGGTGGGTTGTATCCCGCAAAATGGATTTATGCGCGCAGCGAACCTGGGAGGTCGATTCTAATGATAGCAACTCGCGCCATCCTCGCGCGCCAGGGGTCGCTGCTGCTGATGATTGCTTCAGTGCCAGCCAGCAGTACCCCCTGACTGATCGATTTGCGAAACTCTGAATTTAAGCTCAGCCTATGAATTCGCTCATTAGATCAATAAATGTTCGCAGGTCAGGTGGTCACAATAAAACTAATTTCAACCAACCGTGACTCGTGATACATGCAATGTTTAGAAGTAGAAGCAATTATTCGAATACACAATAGGGGTCATGTTCTAGTTTCTAGTTCATGTTTTTTTATACAAAATTCACATGCGGTGACATAAGTGCATTTGAGTAGGGAGATTTTCATGTGTGATTTTAGAAGGTGTTGACTGTAAAATGGTGGATTTTTAGATGATTTGAATAAGCGGAAGGATGTTTGGCATCAATTTGCCTGTGTGACCTGTTTGCGGAGTAATGCTTGCCGGCATTTGTAAATATTGACGGGTGTCACACATACAGACATTTTACGAGAGCTGGAAATATGCATGTTTTGTTAAAATCTATCAGCATGTCAATGAGATAATGATAACAGCAGGTGAGAAGTTTAAGACATTTTGTTGATCACGTTTTCTTATAATCAAACGAAACGTTAACATGGTCACCAATGGGAAAACCATATGTGTATTGACCCCTTATTGTCATAGGAATTTAGTACATTCCTATGACAATAAGAACACAATTATTGTATTCGTGTGACAGTCACACAAAATATAACGTACACTGTACACACTAATTGAGATGTGTGTAGTCTTTTATATAGTTGGTTTGATTCTAGTAATGAAACAAAGAGATTGTAGGCATAGTTACTTATACACTACCCAAGTGTGAAATCCACATACACCACATTAATTCATAAGCAAAGTGCAGCCCAATTACCATATGATATTTGCATATTTAATTATAGCTAAGTATGCATGTATACGTTTCTGAATGTCTGCATGGGCATACGGATGTAAGCAAAAGCCCAGTGGAGTCGAGCTCAGCAGTAAACATGCCAAATGGGTACGTGAGTGAACGAATATCTCATTATTCTTGCAGGATTGTATTCAGTATACATTATGTTATACATCTACAAGAATAAATTTTAAAATGTTTTGCTAAAATATTGTTATCTAACTTTAAACAAATCTCAATTATTTTTGCACCAAATATGTGTTTTGGCAGTTTGTAGATTATTTGTGCTGAATACAACTTACAACACATTAGTTGGCTAGCATTTATTAATATTTCCACATATGTCCTTCTTCCAAATGAACAACATTCTAATACGTTTACACCCATCCCATCGCAAATATTCATTGTAAAACTTGAAGATAGCGATTACATTATTATATTGAGAATACTATGCTAGCTCGATTAAAGTCAAATTAATTAGTTATTTGTTTTGTGCACGTTCTATAATTTTATTATATAAAGGCAAAAGTAATTGCTGTTCCACATTGCGCCTATTTGTTTCGTGTTTACAATGTGTTAAGATAAATGTATGACAACATTTACAATTTATGGATTTCGCGACTGTCCTAATCAGTATCAGTCTAAATTGAACGCTAAAATATATAATCTGGATGAACGTACATATACGTAGGGCCCTGGCTACCTATTCGTAAAACTAGTTTGTGTACGTATAGCCCTGCCTACCTGTTCGTAAAATTAGTCTATGTATATATATATCCCCTTGCTAACATATAACAAGCCCTGACGTCTCCCCGCGAAAAACAAAATGAAACGCGCGTGACACATGTGTCAAACGCTCCTTGCCCTAGCGACCAATCACGAGAGCGTTGGGCGTGGCTTAAAAGCGCCTGTTAGCTTTTCATAAGTGAATCGCAAAGACACTCACTGGCTTGCGAGGATAACTCGCGCCCAGTGATTCTTAATGCGCCTTTCATAATGACTTCTAAGTTCTAGCCGCTGTTTCTCTTCCTGACTCGCTCGGCCAAACCACACTGTAATCGAAAAAATGAGGATGCTTTCAATTATCGCGCGTGAAAACGTTTCACTTTAATTAGATTGCCAAGCAGAGTCCTTATTATGATTCCTAATTTTACTATAAGGCAGCGCATCATGTCACATGTTATGGTCACACCGCGACGCACTCAATAAGGTAAGCTGAACAACAGTTACTCGTGGGGGTAGACTCCAGCAACAAGAGACCGCTCCTTTGTTGTAGTGGCACCTATCATTCTATGGAATGGGCTGTCACTGCCGATCTTTTAGTTCGGTGGCGACATTCTAAAAGGACATAAAAACATTCCTTTTCTGCAAAAAATATTGCTGTTCACCCTCGCAAGCCAGGGCTGTTTGCTATGCAAAATTAGCCCCGGATGATTTCCCACGCGAAGTGCAGAAGTTAGGTGAGTCAAACTAGTAAATACTAATTGATTTCGCCTGTCGCGACTGCATCACCCGTGAGAACAGCGCAAATACCCTCGCCAAATTTGAAGACGGATGAACGACTTCTGGGAATTCCAATATAATGACCCGTTCGCCCATTAGCACGAGCAGCTGAGCGTTATTGTATATTCGAATAATTGCTTCTACTTCCTAAACATTGCATTAAACATGAGTCACGGTATGTTTAAATGAGTTTTAGTACGACTACCTGACCTGCCGCCAAGTGATCGATTTCATAGGCTGAGCTTAAATTCAGAGTTTCGCAAAGCGAACAGCCAGGCGGGACTGCTGGCTGGCACTAACGTAATCAGCAGCAGCGACCCCTGGCGCGCAAGGATGATCTTGTTAATTGGTTGTAGAGATAATGCTTTCAATGACTCCCTAACAGCTGACATCGTCACACAACGCGTCAGTTAGTAGGGGTCGTCTCATGAATAAGGTGTAGGTAGTGTAGGCCTATTCATATTTACGTCAATGCAAGCACACTTGATAATCATAATAGCGCCTGGATAATGCATCTACAATTTCAATACAGTGATATGTATTGAACTCAGCCGTCTACACACACGCACACCCACACGCACACGCACACGCACACGCACAGTGGTAAGTGGTAAAAACGGTGGATTTATGAACAGTGGCTTATTTGTGGGGAGCATTGGGCTATATCCCTCTTTGGCAACTGTTTTAATTTCCTGTAGAATCTGTTGCGTCACTACATCTTAGAATGGGAAAATAATGAGTCACTAACTTAACTTAGCTTCCCAGATACGTCTGATAGCTGATAGCGTGATCGTGATGCCAGTTAAATGCTCGTGAAGCACACACACACACACACACACACACACACACACGTTCGCACGCACGCAAGCATGCACGCACACACACACTCGCGCACGCACACAGACACGTGCACGCAGACACACACACACACACACACACACACACACACACACACACACACACACACACACACACACACACACACACACACACACACACACACACACACACACACACACACACACACACACACACACACACACACGCACACACACACACACACACAAACACACACTCACACTCACACACACACACACAAACACACACACGAACGCACGCACGCACGCACGCACGCACGCACGCACACACAGACACACACACACATACACATGGTAGTGAGCATTATTGATTGCAACGAACCACCTCTGTTAAATAGTTAAATAAATATCAACACCCCTGTAATTGATAATTAACTTCCCCCAGCAGAGACACCAACATTGCTTAGAGAGGCGATCAAGATAAATAAATGGGATGCGTTAGCTAGACGGTAGAGCGCATGACTTTCAGTTTTGAAAATTCATTCACAAAGCCAGTGTCCTGCGAATGAGAAAAAGAACCCGGTGTCCCCTTCTGTCTGGTGTCTAGGGGAACTCTTTAAATGTATAGAATTACAATAAACTACCCTTTTATTAACCAATGATATAAATCTAAACAAAACATCCAGTTTCAAAATAAGCTTTATTGGCAATACGGCCTAGTCTGGCTGCGTTAACTGCTATACCCCTTGATGTTCAACGATGCTCACTTTTCCACGGTCAACACAGCATACTTCCATTTAGAAATTACCTCTTCTTCAGTTCAGCATATCTCTGCGAGACGTAGCTGCCCAGATGGTCACTCGATACGCTGCTCTGTCTGCCGTTCGTCTCCCTGCTCTCACAATGTCGTCTTCCAACCAGTCGCTCCCATCTTCCCCTTGGTCTTCCCCTTCCTCTCTTTCCCTCCACTTTGCCTTCTAGGACTGTTTTCTCTAAGGACAAGACATCACTACGTTGTACCTGAGGTGGTTCCAGGTTATCTGCCATGATCTGTGCATAGCTGTTGACGAATAACAAAAAGGTTAAAGCTAGGATTCCATATGTACAGATATGGTACGCGGATGCGGCATGCGGCAATACATGAATATAGTGCCCGGTGGAAATTAACATAAGTTGTTCCAAACGTGCATAGGAAGATGAGTTTTGTCGTGCCGATGCGGCTGCGGCAAACTGAATCGCTCCGTGTAGCGATTCGAATCGTATCCGCACACGAATCGGATAGGAAATTCCCAGTAGTGACGTCACTACAGAGGTATTCTCCATTCCGCTTGCGTTTCCGTACGCGTTTCCGTATATATGAAATCTAGAGATGTATGAAAAGTAGTAATCTGGCATCTATAGTAGGGCGGATCCAGAGAGGATAGTCTAAAGGTCTCAAACCCAAATTCTCTAATTACACCCCCCTTGAAGCTCGCCGAAACACTGGCGGCTAAACAAAATCCATATTGGGTGCATCCTCGCAAGTCTGGACTGTTTGCTATGCAAAACTAGGTACTGCTGGCTGGCACTGACGTAATCAGCAGCAGCGACCTCTGGCGCGCGAGGATGGTTGGGTGGGTTGAGCCGGATCTACAGCACGATTCCGCTGTCGGGTCGGAATATGGTGGTGTGGTGGGGTGGGGGGGGGGGGGGGGGGGCAGTTGAAGATTTGTCGCTGAAGCTTCCCCACCACTCTGCTGTCGCCACTCTGCTGTCGCGCGCTGTCGGATCATCATGACATCGGATCGGAAGACGTTCATTATTTCAGATCGTCTGGGGGGGGCACTAACGGTGGCACATTCAACAAGTCTAGAACTCAAGGTGCACGCAATTGTAGCGCAGGCATAGCGCGGCCAAATGGCAAAGGTCTAGAGGGCACGTGCCCTCAGCCCTCCAGGATTCACATATGTATAGATACTGGTTATAATATAAACCTGAAGTAGAGCCTGGACAAAGTGAGGCAATGATTAGGCGCCGGATAGATCAGAACCACTTTCAAAATGTTCAGGACACATTCTTATAGAATGTACGTTTAAAACCTCCAACTTTGTTGACGCATGTATCCATAACCTGAGTTGTCCCTTTCTTGGGCAAGGTGATGTAATAGTTATCAAATTTAGGTTTTGTTTAATAAGTTGAACTTTTTTGATGAAACAAACAGCCATTGGTGAGATTCACAAACCAACCGGTCAGATTAACACAAGCATTGATGACGTTTACAAAGCCACTTGTTAGATTCATTAAGTAATCGACGATAATCACAACGTGATAGATGAGATTTAGGTTGAGTTACCACTGGAGTTGGACCGTTTGTGTGAATCGTAGGAACGACCGGACCTGGCGATGTGACCAAGGGTGAAGAAGAAGGACATTTGTAAAAAAAAATTATTTGTCTTAATATGCTGCTCTTCACTCCAAATGAATTTCCCTCCCAAGGGACAATAAAGTATTGTGATTGTGATTGATTGTGATTGATTGTGATTGAAGGACCATTATACAGCTGTTAAGCTATCGAAAACAACTGTCAGTTAAGCCAACGATTACTCCGTGTTAACGTTAAGCACCCATCGTGGAAATAACGTTCTTCTGTGAAGATCTAATGTATACAGATTTTGATGTATTGAAGGAATCAAAGGGTCAGCCAAACCCCTTAATTTGTAATACCCACTAACCTGTTTGTGAATCTAATAGAACTAACTGGTGAACAGATTTTACATATTATGTACATTGTCCGTACGATAACTGACCGGCCAGCGAGTGAAATTAAAGTATGCTCCGAATAAGTATGAAAGAAGATAAGAAAAAGACAGGAAAAACTACAAAGTAAGCAACAGCTTGCCGAGGTCGGCCCCGTCCATTATCGAACCTTACCTCAAAGTTCGATCCAAGTTCGTGGGTCTATTGTCTAGGACGCGATATACTGTTTTTATAAGGTTTGCTAGTGATCATTGGGAGGGTCTGTTATATTATTCAACTATATACTGAGCAGACGAATAATGTTGTCGGAGTGACGACCTGCCTTCCATTCATGACAAACAGACAAGCAATTGGAACGATCATCGGTTGCAGATTTCTATATAATTTGGTTATTACTTATTCCCATACAGTGCGTAATCGTTGTCATTAAACTGGATTCAGACGCTAACAGTCCTTGAAAGATTATCGGTTGTGTCATTGAGTCGTTAGTGTACTATGTTGGGCGTTGGTCAAGTTGCTACCAAGAGGTGGTTAACACCGACATTAATCTTATTATATTACTTCAACACCACTGCATGCACCGATATAAGCGCAGATTTAATCTTGTATATTGTTCCATTGAGTACTGGATTTGGGCGTTGGTTCGATTGCTCGAAACAGGTAATTATTGACAACAAGTGCGCGTAGCTTAACATTAGCACGTATCTACGTTGATTCAGTTCGTCGATACTTTACATCGATACAATGGTTTCCACGTAATCACCTGTGCTGCTGCGTTGACAGTACCGCAGCTTACGGCTTGGGGTAAATACGGGAGGTTCTAATTCCCCACCCCTGACCCGTGTGCACTATGTTTATGATTGCTTCGGTACATGCTCGTCAGTGCAGACGTTATTTTTTATTTAACAACACAAGTCACGAAGGCAGGACAATTTTCTGAGTCGATTTATGAAATTCGTCAGCCAGATGTTTGGTAAAAAGATGGATTTATGAACAGCGTCCTATTTGTGGGGAGGGGGGGGGGCATAAGGCTATGTCCCTCTTTGGCAATTGTTTTATTTTCCGAATAATCTGTTGCGTTACTACATCTTAGCATGGGAAAATAATGGGTCACTAAGTTGACCCTGATGTCCCTCTATGAACCTAAATACACTACACAGACTATACGAGCTACATTACTGACAAAATAACCAGACCTTGCGAAAGCATAGAGGACACGTCACAGAGAAGCATAACAAATATAGGCCCTGCGAAGATGCAATCGTGCTTAGGAGAAAAGTGGTCCTTTTATACAGTGTAATTATGGTGATGTCGCCATATCTACGAATGTTGCTTAGCCTACGCGCCCCACCAAAAAGAACTGGTGCGAGTACGGGTTACTTGACAAGCATGGCCAGAGAAGACAGTGGAGATCAAATCAGACTTGTACAAAACTACTTGCATTAATTTTGAATTTTGTGTGTGACTATATAGGAGAACACGACAACACAAGGGCGACAATACTAATGGATTTAACCAGATATGTAGGATATACGCACAGGCGCACGCACGCACACATACACACTCACACACACACACACACACACACACACACACACACACACACACACACACACACACACACACACACACACACACACACACACACACAGACACACACACACACACACACACACACACACACACACACACACTCACACACTCACATTCACTCACTCACTCACTCACTCACTCACTCACTCACTCACTCACTCACTCACTCACTCACTCACTCACTCACTCATCCAGTAACAATTGTAGTCAGAGAAGACAATGGATGCCAGATGTATACAACACTACACTCGTTTTGTAATGACTATATAGGAGAACACGACAACAGAAGAGTGACAGCACTTCTTGATTTAATCACCAAATATGTAGGAAACAGGCACACGCACGCATGCACGCATGCACGCATGCACGCATGCACGCATGCACGCACGCACGCACGCACGCACCCAGCTAAATAGATAACTGTATACCGTCATGATCTTCAAAAGTATTCCTGAACGATCTTATCACAAAACCAAAAACGCTGTTGCTTGAGTCGAGAACAATATTGACACTCCTAGTGTATGGCTATATATATATATATATATATATATATATATGGCTATTTATAACTGTATATAGATATGGCTATATATATGGCTATATATATATATAATGAATATATATATGTATATATATATCCATAACACCACAAGACGGGGGAGAAGGGTTCTGTTGAAGACTTTCAGGAATCTACCACGATATGATGCACACTTAGCTCGGAAGTTGCAACTCCAATCACGCTCACCAAGATATCTTCTTAATTCACAAAATATTGAGGGGTTAAGCTCCCCACTCTAGATATTGGGCGTTCTGACGCCTATGATATATATATATATATATAATATATATGTGTGTGTACGTGCGTGTGTGTGTGTGGGTGTGTGTGTATATATAAATATATATATATATGACGCCTATGATATATATATATATATAATATACCATAGGCGTCATATATGTATATTTATATATACATACACCCATACACACACGCACGCACACACACACACACACACACACACACACACACACACACACACACACACACACACACACATATATATATATGTGTGTGTTAGTATATATATATATAAATTATGTCAGTACAGTTATAAAATAGGTAATTATAAGTTCTTATGTAGCGCAGTATCCAGTCCTGAGCACTGCTCAGAGCGCTTGTACACTTTACTATCTGGCAGACCTGTTCAATCGAACACCAACCCGACTTCTCAGGGAAGCATTCAGCCACACTGCAGTCAATAATCGAAGACTACTCGTACACACTTATCCACCATTGTCTATAGCTAGGTACTCATTCGTACAGCTAAGTGAACTGGGCAACGTAGAGTGAACAAACTTGCCCAAGGTTCTACAGGCAGTACTGGAGTCCACATTACACCCTTCTACAGTTATCAACTGAGATTCCCTTAGCTGCAGCGTCTCAAACTTTAAACTTTCCTACGTCTAAATGCAGAGGACAACATAACTTGTTAATGTATGTATTGGAAACCATGTGAACAACATCATTGGGCATCCGTTGGCGTAACTTTAGAAACTAATACATGTTTCATATTAACGTTTTCCATAATCAACTAATGATGTCCACGGGGTAGCAAAGGGATTATTTATCAAAATGGTTCGGTGATGTCGTGTCGTCGTTGCTGTTCGCGTTGTTGTCGCCGTCTCTGTTGACATTCGACGATACTACGTAATACAGCTGAAGCATGTCATTGCACAATCGAGTGTGCCGTTAACAAGCACTTATAGCAGCCGAGGTTGAGACCCACGGCCCACAGTATTCAGTCTGAATACACTGTTATCTTCTCATTTCTCCTGCACCGAAATCCGCACTCTGCATCGTATCGCCAGATAATCTCGACTGCCTTTTGAAAATATATGTTTAGCTAAACTGACGCCTACATCGACGTCTCCACTCCCTGATGACGCGACATAACTGATAACGTGATGTAACAGAAGACGCGACGTAGATCCTGAAGCGTTGTCTAAGGCAGCAGTCGCAGTCTATTTCAACAAGATTTGATCGCTGTTTTTGTCGGTGACGCGATGTAT
>OZ023209.1:29677373-29784873 GCA_963995525.1 Escarpia spicata
CCAACCCGTCTCTGGGCAGGAATTCTTCAACCCAGGATTTCCTTATCGCATGCAATTGAATGTTGCCTGTGATCTGATCAGCGTTGTTTCGTTTTTCCGGAAAGCAGACGTCCATCCCATTTTGAAACATCTACAGAGCCTATTTGTGAAACCGTATGAGTCATATAACCTCTTTACAAAAGGAACTATTGTATCCATAGAAAAGGGCGGGCGTAACACTGTCTTAATGCTATAAATACACCCCATGCATCCGTCACCAAAGAAGACAACCTGTTTTGTGCGAAAACTATTTCAATAAACTAAAATATAGTACAAATAGATTAATTCATCTGCTGCCAGTGAAACTACATACCAATTACCGACATTACAGAGTAATATGTGTCCATTACCAATAACCTGGACGAACAAATAATTACCGTAACACTTTCATTTCACGGGGTTATTCAACTGGTAATAAACACTCAAATGTAAAAAAGAAGATGAATTCGATCAATTCGATGAATTTGCTATCGTGTTGTGTGTAGTTTGGATAGATCAGTAGACAAAGAAAACTAGTAAATCACGTAACCGTGTGCCAAGTCGTTTTTTTATTGAATTTTTCACGTGGGGGCAATATCTTAAAATGGCACTTCTAATGGCTAAAATGGGCAGTTTACGCATACATTAATGATTCATATTCACAATGGTTCACAACCTTTAGGCGTGTACATGAAAGCTTAATATAATGTGTTATTATCTTAGTTGTGGGGCCTACAGTGACGAGTGACGACTGCATCTTGGTATAAAAATAAATGTTACACATATATCCTAACAACGTGTTTTATTTCAACCAATACATGCAGCAGTCATAGAAACATAAGACGTAACCTGCGTCATTACGTTTGACAGTTGTCTCAATTTGACTATACGCGTCCCGTTTCGCGGTTGAATTTCCTAACGAATTCACGTTGTCCGTAGATGTCCCAGTATGGAGCCCAGCATATTTTTATCTTCTCCAAGAATTTAACGATAGCGGGTCGAGGGTCACAGTAGGCGGTCCCCACACCATTCGGTGCCACCATGAGTCGTACGTTTCTCGTGTCCTCATTCATACTGGTGCGGTGATTATCGACCACGAGATTATGGTGGCTCACGATCGTTTCGGTCTGCGTAGAGTGTGGACTCATTCATCCCAGAGATGTCTACACCTTCTAAACTGAACCTGTTGTGACCGGCAGAAGTTGGCGCAGTCTGACAGTCAAGCAGACGCCATAATCCACCACCGAGATCACAGCCATCAGGCAGACATTACACATTCAGCATGTTTTCCCACTGCTCGGCTGTCCCGCCCGCAAAGTCAGATACCTCCTCTAGGAAAAGGCGTCTGACGACTTGCACACCATGCACAACAAATTATCTCAGACTGCGTGACATTAACTCCCACTTTGTACGTTAAAAAACGCCCTGCGTTGTGCCCAATATTAATTAAGGTGATTCTCAACACTGGAATCTGCTCACTACGGTTATGCACATGTTTCTGTGTTGACGCTGTTGACTTTTATTGCCCCCCCCTACAAAAAACCTGACCGACACATGCAGTTGGTTGAAGGCTAAATGTCGGCTTCGGCAAGTTGTAACATGACTTCCTTGACATGACTTAAATGTCAAGGCCAATTTTACCCATCGCTGTCCTGGATGTAACATCCTTCCATCTAGTACTGTCTAGAGCACACCGCTCTGTTAAAAGCGGGAGTTCAGTGTCCTGTCTAACTTGGTCACTCCACCTCTTCAGTGGCTTTCCTCTCTTTTGTGTCCTTTAAAGTCTTCCTTCAAAGCTATTTTATGAGGTTTTCTTTTGACATACGGCAGACATGTCCAAACCACCGGAGTTGTCTATGTCCTATGTCTGAATAGATCTGAGATGGATTCAGGCGTGAATGTCTCCTCTTTGATCTGGCTATTTCCTAGTCTGTCAGCCTCAGTAACACCACTGATTGCAACATATAGCGACCAAAATAATACTTTTCAACCATTTAAATAAAGGTTAATCGGTTTCTGTTTTATTAAAAACGGCTGCGGATATCATTTAAACTATTCATTCACACATCGATTGGAATATCAAAGCACCAGACTCGCGATGGCTTTTTAAATCCTTTTGATGAAGCCACTTTAACCAAAAATGGTTGTAATAGTAAAACCGATCTTCATCGCCATCTCGCATGAATCGTGTCAGCACCGGCAGCGAGTAATGCGTGAGAACGTCCGCTACAGTAAGTAGGAGGTACGTAGTGTTTGCTGACTAACGTGTTGACACACAGCATTTGGGCGTTGTGTTTAGATGCCTTCAATCATCATTCATTAGGGATTATAAAGTGCAATGGACGTGTTGATTGAGAACGTCGGCAGAGTGTGACCAGTAGTATTAATGCATATCAGAGGTCCATTCACATTAGTAGTTAGTTATAGGCATTCCATGCACCAGTTGTAAGATGTGACTTATTAACCCAATAAACGTTTGCCGGTAACCCCGTGATTATATAGAATTCTCAAAGAGCTGGCAACCGAAGTGACTCCAATCCTGACAGCTATGTACCAGTCCTCCATCAACACCGGAGTAATCACATCTGACTGGAAGGATGCCCACGTGACACCGGTCTTCAAAAAGGGAGAACAGTATGATCCATCCAACCACAGACCAGTGTCACTCACAAGTGCGCCATGCAACTTGATGGAGCACATCGTCACCAGTGCCATCATGAACCATCTTGAGAAACATAACATCCTGTGTGACCAGCAACAAGGATTAAGGTAAGAACAGATCATGTGAGACTCAGCTCTTAGAAGTTGTTGACGAACTCTATATAAACATGGAGAAAGGCGAGCAGATGGACATCCTAATATTAGACTTCGCGAAAGCCTTTGATAAGGTCAACCACAGTCTGCTCCTACACAAGCTCCATGACTATGGCATACAGGGTATCACCAATGCATGGATCACCAACTTCCTCAGAAACCGGAGACAAGCAGTGATCGTGGAGGGCACTAGATCTAGCTTCATTGATGTCCGTTCAGGAGTACCCCAGGGCTCCGTCCTGGGCCCCTGCTTGTGCTTAACATACATCAACGACTTGCCTGAGAACCTGACGTCACCAGTCAGACTGTTTGCTGATGACACAACAGTGTACACCGTGGTAAAGGCACTGAAAGACCATGAGGAACTACAACCAGACCTCCAGTGACTTGCCGAGTGGGAGAAGAACTAGGACATGGCCTTCCACCCAGAGAACTGCACCACACTGCCTGTCACCAGAGCCAGGAAGGTCATGACGCACCCCTACAAGCTCCATGGACACACACTTGAGACCACCGACTCCGCAAAGTACCTTGGCGTCACCATCAACAAGGACTACAACATCTGTGCAAGAGCCAATAACACCTTAGGCTTCTTGCGGAGGAACTTGAAAATAGGGTCGACCTCCATCAAGCAGACAGCCTATAAGTCCTTCGTAAGGCCCATCCTAGAGTATGCCTCAACGGTATGGGACCCCCATACCCAACGCGCCATTAACAAAATTGAGGCTGTACAACGAAGAGCTGCCAGGTATGTCCTTAGACGCTACCACAACACCTCTAGCGTCAAGGACATGCTTGAGGAACTGCAGAGGCCCTCTCTAGAACAACGCCGCCAATTAGCTCGACTGACCATGCTGTATAAAATTCACACCAACCAATTCAGTGCCACTGGACTGAAGAGAAAGCTGAAGCCACCACCACCCTGCCAACGACGCGGCCACAGCCATCAGTTCTCACAGCCGCAGTGTCGCACTCAGTACCATCAGCACTCGTTCCTGCCTAGAACCATCAGAAAATGGAACGACCTTCCAGACCTAGTAGTGGAGGCCGACACAGTCGACACTTTTGTGTAAAGGATCTCCAGACTAACATTCAACTGCTAGGGTCGTTGTTAGAGAGCTGTAGATAACTAGTTTTAGTAGTAGCTTTGTAGTTGCTTTATTCGTTTTTTTTCTGTTTGTTCTGTTCTTTTGGGTCTGACGCTGCCTTGTGCAGGGTTTATTGGTAGGGTGTATTTTGATCTATTTTGTAGGAGGTGGGTTTTTCTTTCCAAATGACAGATCCCCAGAATTGTGGCAGAATAATCATATATTAATTGTGGCCACTTAACGGAAGAAGAAGAAGAGGAGATCGCTGCGGCATTTTCCACACCGACACCAGTCAATTTCATCTCGGCATGCTATGCGCCTCGACATTTCCACTGTCCGTGGGTTTTCCTGTTCGTGCCCACCGGCACGCGCCTCTGCCATATCTTCCAACACAGGTTTTTGTTGTTCAAACCGGCAACCTGCTGCTTCTGAATCGATTTGGTTTTCGTTGTCTTCAGGAGAATAGGAAAGCCATCTTATTTACACAGTCACAGCGCATGCGCACATAGTTTAATTGGTAAACTTACTATAGCTCCACCTAACGGAGTTGGGAACAAACAGTGCGCAGAAAATTTACGAAGTGAGTGACAGACAGTGTGACGTCATTTTCTTCTAACAATGACGCAGTCCATAGAAATTCGGTAGTTGTGTGTTCAAAAATGTTTTCCTTGTAAACCGCTGACGTTAAAAATTTGATTGTAGTTGGAAATTGTTAGTTTGTATTAACTTTTTTAGATGCTTAACACCAAAACGTTGCCTTTTGTTTTCCTTTAAATGTATAGAATTACAATAAACTACCCTTGTTTATTAACCAAAGATATACACCTGAGTTATTTACATGTGCGTATGTTTTCTAATAATAAATTTGGCTTTAGACGATCAGGCAAATTGAGGCGTTTGCTCATTAGAAGTGAACAAAAGTTGGACACGACCGTTTTGATTTTTTTCAAATTTCGCAATGCATACGTTTCGTCACGAATAGCATCCGCTGATTTAGTGCTGCATACATGTGCGTCTTTTTTATTATAAAATGTTTTGTTAAACTATACGCCTGAATCACATAATCACACTATCATCGGAGCAAGATTTTATTGGCAATACGGCCTAGTCGGGCTGAGTTAACTGCTATACCCCTTGATGTTCAACGATGCTCATTTTCCACGGTCAACTCAGCAGACTTCCATTTAGAAATTATTACGTCTGTTAATTCCGGGTACAGAGATGAACTGTCAGCTATTAGATGTGTAGCGAGAGTTGACTAGAAAGCCGAGTATGACACGATATCACTACGTTGTACCTGAGGTGGTTCCAGGATGTCTGCAATGAGCTGTGCATAGCTGTTTGTGAATACCAAAAGGGTTAAGTATATCACATCTGGGGTGTGTATGTATGAAAAGTAGTAATCTGGCATATATAGTAGGGCGGATCCAGAGAGGATAGTCTAAAGGTCTAAAACCCAAATCCTCTAATTACACCCCCAATGAGGCTCGCCAAAACACTGGCGACTAAACAAAATTCATATTGAGTGGGCTAAGCCGGATGTACAGCACGACTCCGCTGTCGGGTCGGAAGATGGTGGTGTGGTGGGGTGGGGGGGGGGGGGGCAGTTGAAGTGTTTTGCTGAAGCTGCTCCACCACTTTGCTGTCGCCACTCTGCAGTCGCGCGCTGTCGGATCATCATGGCATCGGATCGGAAGACGTTCATTATTTCAGATCGTCTATGGGGGTGGGGGGTTCACTAACGGGGGCACATTCAAAAAGTCTAGGACTCAAGGTGCACGCAATTGTAGCGCAGGCATAGCGCGGCCAAATGGCAAAGGTCTAGAGGGCACGTGCCCTCAGCCCTCCAGAATTCGCCTATGAATAGATACTGGTTATAATATAAACCTGAAGTAGAGCCTGGACAAAGTGAGGCAATGAAAAGGCGCCGGATAGATCAGAAACACTCGGGGTTTATTCAAAATGTTCAGGACACATTCTTATAGAATGTACGTTTAAAACATCCAACTTTGTTGACGCATGTATCCATAATCAGAGTTGTCCCTTTCTTGGGCAAGATGACATAATCAAATTTAGGTTTTGTTTAATAACGTGAACCTTTTTTGTGAAACACACAGCCGTTGGTGAGATTCACAAACCAATCGGTCAGATTTACACAAGCATTGATGGGATTTACAAAGCCACTTGTTAGATTCACGAAGTAATCGACGAGAATCACAAAGTGGTAGATAAGATTTCGGTTTAGTTACCACTGAAGCTGGACCATTTGTGTGAAACGTAGGAATGACCGGACCTGGCGATGTGACCAAGGGTAAAGAAGAAGGACCATTATAGAGGTGTTAGGCTATAGAAAACAACGGTCAGTTAAGCCAACGATTACTCCGTGATAACGCTACGCGCCCATCATGAAATAACGTTCTTCTGTGACCATCTAATGTATACGGATATTGGTGTACTGAGGGAGTCAAATGGTCAGCCAGAGCCCTTAATTTGTAATACCCACTAACCTGTTTGTGAATCTAGAAGAATTAACTGTTAAACAGATTCTACATCTTATGTGCATTGTCCGTACGATAACTGACCGACCAGCATATGAAGTTAAAATATCCTCCAAATTAGTGTGAAAGAAGACAAGAAAAAGACAGGAAACAGCTTGCCGAGGTCGGCCCCGTCCATTACCGAACCTTACCTCAAAGTTAGATCCAAGTTCGTGGGTCTATTGTCTAGGACGCGATATACTTTTTTTTATAAGGTTTGTTAGTGTTCATTGGGAGTGTCTCTTACAGTATTCAACTATACTGAGCAGACGAATATTTTTTTGCCAGAGTGACGACCTGTCTTCCATTCATCACAAACAGACATGCAATTGGAACGATTATCGGTTGCACATTTCTATACAATTTGGTTATTAGCTATTCCCAGACAGTGTAAATGGTAATCGTTGTCATTAAACTGGATTCAGACGCTAACAGTCCTTGAAAGATTATCGGTTGTTTCATCGAGTCGTTAGTTGCTACCAAGAGGTGGTTATCACCGACATTAATGTTATTATGTTACTTTAACGCTGGATGTTATTTAATCGTGCTTAGGAAAAAAGTGGTCCGTTTATACAGTGTAATTATGGTGATGCCGCCAGGTCTACGATTGTTGCTTGGCCCACATGCCCCACCACGTGATTAGACAACACATTCGACCCGCTGTGCATAGAGCCCAATGTGCAGATGAGTGTTACAAAAGAAAAGAACTGGTGCGAGAACGGGTTACTTAACAAGCATGGCCAGAGAAGACAGTGGAGACCATGTCAGACTTGTACAGCACTACTTGCGGTTTGTTATGACTATATAGGAGAACACTTGTGGATTTAACCAAATGTGTAGGATACACGCACGCACGCACGCACGCACGCACGCACGCACGCACGCACGCACGCACGCACACATACATACATATACACTCAAACTCAAACTCACTCACTCACAATTATAGTCAGAGAAGACAGTGAATGCCAGATATATACAACACTACTCTCGTTTTCTTATGACTATACAGGAGAACACGACAACAGAAGAGTGACAACGCTTGTTGATTTAACCACCAAACAGCTATGATACACAGACAGGCATACGCATGCACGCACACACGACACGCACACTCACTCACCCATATACACATACACACTCACAAGCGTGCGCGCCGTTGGCCGGATCGTCACTTTTCCGCGTTTCCCCACAACCGGATGTGTGCTGCGTGCACCTGGCCAGGCGTGGTCACATTTCATTTGGATGACGATAAATGTAACGTCACAAACCACAGCAACTCAAAACAATTGGTTGACTACTTAGGTAATCCACGCACAGTTTTTTTTGGCGTTTTCCATCTTACTTGAGACTAGGAGTGTCAATATTATTCTCGACTCAAGCAACAGCGTTTTTGGTTTGTGATAAGATCGTTCAGAAATACTTTTGAAGATCACGCCGATCAACAGTCATCTACTTGGCTGGGCAGACCGGGACTGTTATCAGTACAATGATTCACCTGGGTGTTGCATCGTGATCCGTAGGAAACATATTACATATAATTGACTCGTTTAGCTTTGTTGCTGGCCTTGCTATCTCAACGTTGAATAACAGCGGGTGGTGCTCCAAGGATTCTACGCGTGACACTGATAAGTAAACACAGACCCGCTATCAACATATAGCTGTGGCTGCGTGTCAGGCAACGCCATTGAGTGAAAACAAAGAAAATGCTCCTGTAGGGTCTTACATGTAATAGGCATGGTTACCTAAGGCAGACGCTTGGAGAGCTGCTGGTACACCCAACTGGAGAAAAAAACACGAAACACAAGCCTGACATTCTACAAAGGTTCCATACCCACCTTATTTCATCAACGAGGCGCCGATGCACTGCAGCGGTCAATGCAGACTGGGGACACACCCGTTATTAATTTTGTGACGTTCAAGTTTGCTGCTGAAACTTTGACCCTAAAGACTAGGCATATACGTTAAAGCCATAGTGTTATTGTCACGTGAATTTAATGGCATACATGTTACACTTACATAGCAGTGTGGACAGTTTATACCACTTTTATAACAATGTAATGAACATTGTATCATGCACAGTTTATTTTTGTGGCTACTATATATATATATATATATATATATATATATATATATATATATATACATAAGACGCCTATGATATTTTGTGTTGTGGTTGAAGCTAACAGGCAGCTCGCCAAAGCAGTCGTGACAGACACCTCCATTGGAAAGAGCATTATCCCGGCAATATTGAAAGCGAGGAATATAGGAGCAATTACTTACCCAAAGTATGGACTCCAGGCTCATGTCAAAATGCATGGTGTATTGGTCAACTTACTACCATCTCCTGAGCATCGGTAACATCCCAAAATATCTTAATGTATGTATGGCCCAGATATGCACCCAAATCCATGTCACGTAAAAACTGGACGTCTTGAATGGATTGCTGCATGGCCTTCCCGCATGCCAGCCAAAAGTTACAACGAGTGCTGAACACAGTCGCCCGCATTGTTTCCCGTGCCCTAGACGGTCTCGCCTGTCCTTCGCGCACTGCATTGGCTGCCTGTCAGGTATCGTGTACAATTCAAATTGCTCACACTGGCATACAACGCAACGCAACTGGGAGACAGACCCTTCTCTGTGGCTGCACCCACACTGTGGAACTACATACTCCTATCCATTCGCCAGGCTCCGTCGACATATGTTTTCAAAAAAATGTTAAAGACGTCGTACTTGTTTCACAAGGCATTTTAGAATAGTTTTTATTATTTATAACATTTTATATAACAATACATGTATTGCATGGTTCACATTGTTTGTGTTTATTTTAGAGATACTTTGCAATTTACATATCTTAGACATGTAGTTTTAATTTTCCATAGTTATATATATATATATATACTATTTATTATGTTTTAACGTTTTTTAGTGTGTATGAATTACTTCAATGAATTTGTAAAGCGCAGTTTTTTTAGCAGTTTAGGCTGAAAAGGGCGCTATATATAAATATACATATTATTGTTCAGGGTTGCACCACAAGATGATGCAGTTTCAGTCCTCAGGTTGCAACTCCGATTACGTTCAATAAAAATAAAAAAAATCAGTGAAAACATATTTTGGATGTGTTAATTTCCCACTCTAAATATTGGGAACTCAGCCTTCAAGCCCCCCGTTCGACGTCTTTATCTCCATTAGAAGGGTTCGATTTCTCGACTAGTCTATACATGCTTATGATAGTATTGATTTGTTATCTAAAATATGGTCTGATGTTTTGTTTACCAGAGGAAATTGATGTCTACTTTATCTATTTTTGCATACGATAATGTGTAAAATGAAATATGATGATCAACACATATTAGTGGATAGGTCTAATCACGAAACACCGCGTTCGTGATTCATTCTGTCAGCATGCCGGTAATGTGTGCGATTGCATCGCGTCTCAGCGAGTCACAGAAGAAGAATAGAAGGTGTCGTCAATGCATCAATTGATACATCGACGAAACGTCTGTTGTCAGGACTCACAAGAGTATATGCAGAACCGATACAGTAGGCTGCGTTCAAAGCAAGTGTGACTCATGGAACACAATGGTAGAGTTTACGTGGCGGGTTAAGATGATATCTTGAAAGTATCGACTGTCTGCAGACAATTGGAAGAATATGATTACGAAGAACGCGCCGTGTGTAATCATTCATGAACGGGTCTTGCACGGAACACAAGACGTCTCACTAGGTCAGAAAGACTGCAGAGAAGCACGTCATGGTTCATGTAGATATTGACAGTTGCTGAGTGTGTGCGTGTGCGTGTGCGTGTGCGTGTGCGTGTGCGTGTGCGTGTGCGTGTGCGTGTGCGTGTGCGTGTGCGTGTGCGTGTGCGTGTGCGTGTGCGTGCGCGTGCGCGTGCGTGTGTGCGTGTGTGCGTGTGTGCGTATGTGCATGTGTGCATGTGCATATGTGCGTGCGTGAGCAGGTGCGTGTATGTTTGTGTTCGAGACCGTGCGTGCATGCGTAAATTCGCGTCCGTTTGTCCGTTCTTTCGTCATGTCTGGCTGTATAGGTGCGTTGATGATCCTCGTCAAATGAGCAGCAGAATTTGATTGACAGACTTCACGTTCGAACCTAGAAATTGGCAGGGATTTCCGTAAGTTGCCCGGGATGCGGCGGACGCAGATGGGGCGAGTTGACTCCATGTGATGTTTGATATTTGTGCACATTTATGTTGGCTGGGCTTCCCGCCAATGGTCACATCAGGTGGCTACATTACTAGCAGCCAGTAGAGATCGTCACCGGACCGTGATGAATATCTGTTGAATACTTGTTTTGTTCACCATTTCACAGCTGGCTGTCTGTCTGTCCAAGCGCAACCGATGACAGTGCACCAACGTCAGCTGAGGTAGTGATTACGTCGGTCAAGCATGACCTCCTTCGTGGAGTGAATAAGGTGCAACTTCGTGGTAAATTGCTGAAGATTGTTCAAGCGAGCGAAGTGACAATTTCGACCGCAGAGACAGCGACCGCTACGACTACATTGAAACCATTCTGACGAGGCAACAAGATATGATGGAACTGGTGCTTCAGAAACAAAACACCACGATAGCGGATATGATGAACAAATTTGTGGAATGCATCAGCAAAACGGTAGAAACAAAGCTGGAATCAATGCAAAATGATTTTTTGCAATAGCGAATGATCATAAAAAACTAACGAAAGAAAACTATTTGCTGAAAAGAACCATTGAAACTGTCACCGACAAAACGTTGACATGGAAACACACCTGGACGAAATCGAATACTCAAGACGAGATTGTTTGGTTATAAATGGATTGCCCGAGGTAACTGCCGAGACAGATGAAAACACTTTCGTAACTTTTGTCCAGAGCAAATTCTCAGATGTCACGATAAACGTAAGCGACATTAGCAAAGCCCATCGACCACCAACCAGAGACAACCGCGACAACCGCGACAACCGTGACAACCGCGACAACCGTGACAACCGACGCCAAGGAAGACCAATGGTCGTACAATTTGCGACTCATAAAAAGATGAATTCTACTCTGGTCGAAAAACCCTTAAAGGCACCAATGTTTACATGAACGAACTGTTAACAAAAAACGTGCTGAACTACATCGCTTCTGCCTGCGCAACATCAAGGAGAGACAAACTGTGTGGACGAAGGATGGCAAAGTCTTTGTAAGAGCGGGAGAGCAAATCGTTCACGTGAAAACAATAGAAGACGTAAAGGCCTTTCTGTGACTGTGCGATCAATGCGTGAATGCCAGAGTGTTACCTGGCTATCATCGGGTATTTTCTTCTCGTGTGGCTGCGCGAACAATGTAGCAATGTGTGTTACCTGGCTATCATCAGGCACTATCTTCTTGTATGACTGTGCAAACAATGCATCAATGTCAGACCGTTATCTGACTATCATCAGGTATTTTTTAACTGAAGCGGATTACGTCTAAATGGAGAGTCACGGCATAATACTCTATGCGACCTTTATATGTATCAATGTTTTTTGTTTAGTTTTTTTGGTTTTTCTTTTTTTACACACTTTTTCTTTTTGAAATGTTCATTTACACATTTTTATTTCTCTCAGTTATAATAAGTTTAAAATGCACTAATGGGGAGAATGCGACATCTCCTTTAAATGTACAATTCAGAGGCATGCGCGTTATATGCGTTTTATATATGATTTTGCCAAAATGTGTTTTTGTAAACAGTAAAATTAGTCTTGTCATGCTGTTTAAATTTATTTATTTGACAAGCAATGTATTGTTTTAAATATGATCAATACTGAACGTGTGTTATGAAGTTACGGTGGTATAGAAAATAATTCTTTAAATCATATCTTAAGAATATATACAAATGACGAAGATGGTGAATTAAATCTAATTCACCAGTCACCATATTTTAATGATGACGACTTAATTAAAATTTACAATACTATGTCTAAACTGTCAATGTCTAAACGTTTAAATAGTAATTGTAAAATCAACGCTCTTTGTTTACAAGAAACGTGGCTTAAGGATCATCCTGATACCTCCTTATTACAAATTGATGGTTACAATTTAATATCATCAGGCAAAGTATGTAGTGGTCATGCTGGCCTAGCCATATATCTTGATAAAAATTACAACTATAAATTGCTAGATATTTATAAAGTCAAACTTATGGGAAGGAAATTTTTTTGAAATAACATCAAACACCGTCAAGAAAAAAATCATCCTTCGAAATATATACCGACCTCCTAGAGATGTCATTGAGAATTACCAAACATTCATAGACGAATTATGCCCTAAATTAGATCATCTGCAAAACCTAACTGGTGAAGTAATACTAGCAGGAGATTATAATATTGATCTACTGAAAATAAAAGAAAAAACATAACGTGAATATTTTGATACAATCACAGCACATGGTTTCTTTCGTAAAATTACTTTACCAACACGTTTGTCAAATACTGGCTGCACGCGATACTTTTCTATGCAAACTCTCAAAAGGTCTTTTTAAATCAAGAACCGGCATTTTAATCAGCATCATTTTTTATCACATTCCGTATTTCATATGCCTTGATTGCAATGCAACTGTTACATATGTCCCCAAATTTATTAGAATTAGACAACAAAATACTGACAGCCTTGAACATTTAAAATAGAATTGATGCGTTCAAATATTTATAATAAACTAAATAAGGATAGAGATACTAATCCCAACGACAATTACAACCTCCTTGATGAAACTATTACTACTGCTATGGATAAATTCTTACCTACTAAAGTCATTAAATATAATAAACACAAACACAAAAAGTCATGTTGGATTACACAAGGTATCATTAGATCTATACAATTTAGAGATACATTGTATTCAAAACTTAAACATTTAAAAATTGGCGATTACAAGTCGGAAGAAGCTGCCATAAACACTGGTGTCCCACAAGGGTCTATTTTAGGACCCCTTCTATTTATTATATATATTAATGATATAATATTTTCAAGTGATCATTTTAAATTCATACTGTATGCAAACGACACCACTCTTTTTAGTACATTGAATAAATTCCAATCTCCGGATGGCCAAAATACAAATAAAGAATTATAAAATATATGCAGGTGGCTAAAGGCAAACAAACTTTCTCTTAACATTACAAAAAATTTAATTCATGGCATTTTACATGCCCCAAAAGGAAATGTCCATCGCATTTTTAAACTTCAAAAGAAAGCAGTGCGAATAGTCACTTCAAGTAAATACAATTCTCACACAGATCCCATCTTCAAAGAATGTAAATTTCTTAAGCTGAATGACATCTATAGACTCCAACAGCTCAAATTTTATCACAAATTGATCAACAAGGTTATACCAGAATACTTCAGTCATATTCCACACACATACAACTTTGCAATTCACCAATACAACACACGTGGTAAAACAACTGATTTTTTCCCAGAGTTAATCATCAATATGCAACGGGCGGGCGGGCGGGCGGGCGGGCGGGCGGGCGGGCGGGCGGGCGGGCGGGCGGGCGGGCGGGCGGGCAGGGTGTAATGATCGTTGTTGTAGGATGTGGTTGGCCGTCGAATGGGCAACGGTTTATAAATTATGTCGGTGTCAGTACAGTTATAAAATAGGTAACTATAAGTTCTTATATAGCGGAGTATCCAGTCCTAGGCACTGCTCAAAGCGCTTGTACACATTACTGTCTGGCAGACCTGTTCAATCGAACACCATCCCGATTTCTACGGGAAGCATTCAGTCACACTGCAGTCATTAAACGTCATTAAAACACTTATCCACCATTGTCTATAGCTAGGTACTCATTCTTACAGCTAAGTGAACTGGGCAACGTAGAGGGAACAAGTTGCTTCGACAGGCAGCACTGGTTTCGAACCCGAGTTTTCTCGACAGAGAGTCCCCACTACGCCACTGCGCTCTACAGCATCTCAGTTAACAACATCATTGGGCATGCATAGGCCTAATTTTAGAAACTAATACATGTTTCATATTAACGTTTTCTAAAATCGACTGATGATGTCCACGGGGTAGCAATGGATTATGTACCAAATGGTTCGGTGATGTCGTGCCGTCGTTGCTGTTCGCGTTGTTTCGCCGTTTCTGTTGACATTCGACGTTTCTATGAAGCTTGTCATTGCATAATCGAATGTGCTGTTAACAAGCACTTGTAGCAGCCGAAGTTGAGACCCACGGCCCACAGTATTCAATCCAAATACACTGTTATCTTCTCATTTCTCCTACACCGAAATCCGCACTCTGCATCGTATCGCCAGATCAAATGAATGCTTAGATCTGGAACGTCGTATAATCTCGACGGCCTGATGTAAATACATGTTTAGCTAAACTGACGCCTACATCGACGCCTCCACTAACTGATGACGCGACGTAACAGATGGCGTAGATCCAGAAGCGTTGTCTAAGGCGGCAGTCGTATTCTATTTCCTCAAGATTTGATTGCTGTTTTTGCCGGATGTGCGAGTGCGTGCGCGTGCTTGCGGGCGCATGCGTGTGCGTGCGTGTGCTCGTATGTGCGCGTGGTTTGCGCATATGTTCGGGAGTGTACGCGTGTGTTCACGCGTGTGCGCGTGTGAACGCGTGTTTAAGCGTGTGTACGCATGTGCGCGCTTATGCGTGAATGTCTTAGCGTAAATCATGCGTAACAAAAGCTATGCATTAGGTAGTGACTGGCGAAGAATATGGCGCATTAGCCGTCACCGCCGATTTACGCAGTTAAACATGAACCGTTGTGCACTCACCCGTGTCCTCCTACCGCCCGGGCTAATCTAGTCGATCAGTGATTGTCGCAATATACCGTCGTTAGCGATGTTTGAGAGATGGTAGTGTTTAATACCGTGTGACGATATTCTGGGCGATCGTTCGACCACTGTTTTATTTGAGTAAAGCAAAATAACCACTGTGCACTTTTCACAACATAACCTGCGTCGGCAACGGCGGTTTAAAAAAATAACAACATTCAACGTTCATATAAGAGGTACTTTAATGGCACAATGTGCGAAAATGATTGCAACAGAAGGGGCAGTGAAGACAGAAAAGACACTCTTTAGTTGCAGTTTCCTTGGGAAACGGTCTGCAAAACAATTCACCGTTTGATTGACATCAACAGGATCATCATAGTTGATGTGCGTCAGTGCAAGCGAGGAGAGACGTTCTTCGTCCACACTGGCCCGCATGAAAGTTTTCAGGAGCTTAGAGCGCTGACACTTCTTTCGCATTCGCATTACGCTACAGAGACTGTACAGAGACTGTACAGGCCAACAACACATAGATGTTGGGGAATTATTCTCGCTGGCATTCCTTGATTGCCTTTTGGGCAGTCTTTCGACTCCTTGCTGCGATAGTGCTGCTTCCTCGATGCAACTCTTCTGGTAGCTCGTAGATGGCATATCATCTTTGTACTTGGCGATTGCATCTGCTAGTTCAGGCTTCTGCTTGCACAACACTGCTGTGACCAGGCATAGTAGTGAAGTAATTTTCTGGGATAATGCTGAACCCCCCTCCA
The DNA here is from genome assembly GCA_963995525.1 of Escarpia spicata. Classification (NCBI taxonomy): domain Eukaryota; kingdom Metazoa; phylum Annelida; class Polychaeta; order Sabellida; family Siboglinidae; genus Escarpia; species Escarpia spicata. Next base: position 29,693,359 of record OZ023209.1, read on the forward strand.
AAAAGTGATCGTATCTGCAGATTTTAATTCTGTGCAAATTTTATTGAACAGCTAAAAGTAATTATTGATTGCTCTGCAGCTGGTTTAGCGGGACAACGGAGGTGGGTATTAGGGTTCGAACGGGAGGGGGTTCTTTTTTGAATGGAATTAGTCCGAACCTCCCAAACAAAAGTTATCATATTTTGTTTTAATGTAATTCTGAACTGATTTCACTGAACAGCTAAAAGTAATTATTTATTGCTATGCAGCTGGTTTAGCGGGAAAATGGGGATGGGGTGAGGATACAGGCGAAGGTTCGAAGGGGGTTCATTTTTGAAGGGCAGGATTCATAAAACAAAACCGAACCCACCTGGTTACGGGCCTGGATAAAGAACTGGTTTACCTTATCAATCGTGTACTGACATCTCACTTTCAACGCCAAGTCACAATTGCTGTCAGATGTATGTATCTAAGCCTATCATATACAGGTTACCACCCTACTCGATTCAATATCGGTTGTGTTACTTAAAGTAGGGTTCGTCGAGTTATAAAAAGACGTAATGTCAATGCTGTCATCTAAAGCTTCATATGCCCTGACGACATTATGGACAACGATGTATAATTTAATTATGTTTTGTTATTTTAAAGGCCCCTCTCTCTACCTTATCTTCTTTAATCCAGTCTACAACGTTCCTTAATTAAAGCTACATTGTTATTACTACTACTAAGATCACAATAAAAACAACAACAACAACAACAACAACAACTACTACTACTACTATTACTACTGCTGCTACTGCTACTACTATTACTACTACTACTACTACTACTACAGCTGCTACTGCTGTTAACTACTTTCACTTACCTGTCTTATGTCACATTAACTTAGTAACTGTTCACGTATACGTGTTTTTGATATTAACATTTTATTTGTATTATTCATGTTATACATTATTTGCAATGTTATCATTATCTAGTTATCTAAAGCGCTTTTAGTTTTAACGTTAATTGCGCTATAGGGTGTGTTTAACAATATTAATTTCACACTGCTGTGAGTGCTGTCTTTATTATTAGTAGTACCATTATTATTAATAGTATGCATAATGCGATTGAATCGACATGCTTCTGCTTTTAACTTGCCTAATAAATATCCTCAGGTACGTTTTATGATTTTGAATGTGTGATGTGCGTCTTTTCACATAATGCTTTGAATGTAAATACGTTTTTTTGACCACTGATTTTTGACAATTATTAGCTGAGTGATTTGAATGTAGTCGTTTTTTAATTAGCCTCGGTGTTGTTTTGAATCTTTTTTCAAAACGTTACTGTTGTAATTTCGAAGGTTTGTGTTTAGTAAATTCTTCGTCAACGGTACCGCAATTGCTCGGGTTTACTCGCTATCATCCAAAACGCTGTGACCGGTGACTATTTTAAAACATGCGTCACCAGTAGCAAGATCTCCAAACTTTGACGACAGGCATTAATAGTAGTAACTAACTTACGTATATTTATACAGCAACGAAGCAAGCACAGGAGTTATAACAATTACTTACCATTTGTCTTAAACACATTTTCTCCAGCTATTTAATTTCTGCATTCGCTAGTTACAGCATTCTAAACATTACCATGTAGGGGGAAAAGAAATAAAGTCAAGTCCTCAATAATTACTTGTTGTGCTTTAATGCATCGCCATTTGCTAGATCAGAGGCGAGTAGATCTTCACACCTTGGAAAGTATACTACCAAACTATTAATTGAATAATCCTGATACCAGGGATTGTCCCTTGTGTAAGAAAGAGTGCCGGCCCCACCTGCGCATTGTTCCACAACGACAAGTTGCTCGAACACTACACATACACGCAACACCACAGAGCAAACTCCCGCTGAACGGGTTGCTCGCTTCCCACACAGCAGTTGTCAATAAGTAGGTCGACCCAGGGGCGAGGTCATTATCCGGAAATGTTAGGCAAACAAAGGCCCGACGCGGTGCGTTCATAATAGAGGCGGGTACATCTGCCAATGAGTGGCTCAAAAGTGGGTAAATAAACGAACGAACGAAACAATGCCGGAAAGAATCAAAAGAGGCCAAAATAGATACAGGAAAATAGATGTGAAATGGTTGTGCGTGGCAGGAGTGAGCGAAACAAAGAAAATACGTGCGTCAAGCATGCCTGCGCGTCCAGTTACATGCATGCCCTCGAGCACCCACTCGCGTGACGATCTAGTCAAAGAAAAAAAACCTGATAGCCGACGCCTGTGTTATTAATATTACGTTGTCGAAGATTCACACAAAGTAATACAAACCCAACCGGACCATGGCAAGGAATTCTTCAACCCAGGATGTCCTTATCGCATGCAAATGAATGTTGCCTGTGATCTGATAAACGTTGTTTCGTTTTTCCGGAAAGCAGACGCCCATCTCATTTTGAAACATCTACAGAGCCTATTTGTGAAACCGTATGCGTCATGTAACCTCTTTACAAAAGGAACTATTGCATCCATAGAACAGGGTGGGCGTAACTCTGTCTTAATACTATAAATACACCTCATGCATCCGTCACCAAAAAGACTACCTGTTTGTTTGCGAAAACTATTTCAATAAACTGAATGATAGTGCACGTATATTAAATCATCTACTGCCAGTGAAAATACATACCAACTACCAAAATTACAGAGTAATATGTATCCATTGCCAATAACCTGGACGAACAGATAATTACCGTAACACTTTAATTCAACGGGAATATTCAACTGGTAATAAACTCTCAAGTATAAAATGAAGATGAATTCGATAAATTCGATTAATTCAATAAATTCGATGAATTTGCTATCTTGTTGTGTAGTTTGGCTTAATCAGTAGACAAAAATACATTTTCTTGATTGCCGCATCAGTGTTGATTGAGAACGTCCGCAGAGTGTGACCAGTAGTATTAATGCACATCAGGTTTCCATTCACATTTGTAGTTAGTTGTAGGCATTTCATGCACCAGTTGTAAGATGTGACTTATTAACCCAAGAATCAACGTCTGCCGGTAACCACGTGATTATTATACGTCATAATCAGTCACGATTGTTTTTCACCAGAGATTTTAGCAACGTAAGAGTGCTATTTGATCTCGATCTCTCTGTGTATCTGTATATTACGTTGGCCGATCAATCTTGATCATTAGACAACGTTTGGTTTATTGTTGGAGGAAACAAAAGAAAAAGAAGAAAAAGGAAATATACAAAAGACCAAAAGTATGAGAGAAGAGAGAAAAGATATATAAAATTGCCGTTGCCTTTTTCAGGTATCAGTAACTTAACATCGATAAAGTTGTTTGTAAGCAGGAGTTTATGAGGTGCAGTGGCGCAGCGACTAGAGCATCGGACTCTCAATCGAGATAATCCGGGTTCGAATTCTATGCTCGAACCTTGGGCAAGTTCGTACACTCTACGTTGTCCCAATTCACTCAGCTGTATGGAAGAGCACGTGGCTATAGACAGTAGTGGATATTTGTTTACGAACAGTCTTCGCGCATTAATTGCAGCTTAGCTGAATGCTTCCCATATACGTTGATATGTTCGATTAAGCAGGTCTGCTAGGGAGTAAAGTATGAAGCGCTTTGAGCAGCCCTGACGACTGAATACTGCGCTATATAAGAATTTACCTTTACTGTTATTTTTTATACACACGAGGTCTGAGGGAATATATTCGTATAATACCAACAACGTGTTTCAAGAAGGTGATCTCTATTGTGACCCTCGAGCAGAGGAAAGAGGAAGCACAGTTCTTTATCTCATCCATCACTTTATCCCTGTAGCAGAAGTCTTCAACACAGACTAGTGGCAGACAGACTGCCAAGCCTGTGTTACAAGATTTGTCGTCCAACAATGAGTGTCATTTAGTGTCGTCAAACAGCACTACCACTTATAAAATGTATTTCACTTTTATACCACTTCCGTATATATATATAGGCGAAGTGGACTACATTGGTGGCATTGGCCATTCCCCTACACTAACTCCGTTAGACACAATCCATCAATATTTCAAAGGCAGTCACCGCCTAAGTTTTCTTCACGTAGCTTTTTTATCATGTTTCGAAATTGTTTTGCTTACAAAACATGCATGTAATTCTGGCAACCAGCTTCTGCATGCGCGCGTGCGTGCGTGCGTGCACGCGTGTATCTGTAGCTCCATCGAGAGGATAGACATTTTTGTTAATGATAGTGTGTTAGCGATACTATGGCATATCTCGGCGTCCCGTCCGTGTCCCGGCGAAATTATGTACAACGTCAGATTGTTTTTTCGTAACATCACGATTATTATGTATAAATTACACGTATTCTAAAAATATTGTCCACCAAAATTTAAACTGCTACCTCAACTGCTTTAAACCATCGCGAATTTGGTAGGCAAGTGGCAAATCCCAAAAAGTGCTTTATTTTAGGAGTTTAAATGCCCCCCCACACACACCAAAATGTTATATCGTTGGAAAGCCCTATATCTCCCGTCACGATTAGGCCTGTCGTAGAGTTGCCAAATGGTGCCGTAAGCGTGAATCCAATGTCAAACAAGGTCACCATCAAACGATCAATTAAAAAAATTGGGCACTTCCGAAAACGTCTATATATTACAATGGCTATCTAGCTACTTTATTTAACTAGCAAATAGCCAAGTCATATATTGGTGGAAAGCGCGTATTGTTTCACCTTCAAGATAGTGTACGATATGATGCTGTATCCTGGAATGATAAGAGTGACGACAAGGTCAAACAAGGTTACCCATCAAATGACGAATATTCGAAAGTTTACAATGCCGCGAACATCATAAAGTTACACTGACTGGGTTTTTATTTCACGACTACGGACTAATCATATACTCTATGAAAGGACAATTTCTCCCCGTCAAAACGCGGTGTGACATGGCGTTGTGAGGTGAAGCAGTTTGTGTGGAGCAGCGTTCAAAAACAGGGTCACCGTCAATTGATGAATGTTAGAAATTGCGCTATTCCGCAAACAGTACGCAATTTCATTGGTTGCGTACCTATAAATCTACGTCACCTACATACTCATGGCCATGCCATATACCATTGGAAAACATAATTTCTCCCCGTGAAAAGGAGGTCTAAAGTCGAACAATCAAATGATGCAGTACGCATGTAGTGAAGGTCAAACAAGGTCACCATCAACTTATTAATATTCAAAATTGCTCCATTTCATAAACATTATACACTTACAATGTTTGCCTATCTATTTGCCAATGTACACAGGGCAACACCATATACCATTGGAAAACTTATTGTATCCCCGTCAAAATGAAGTACTACATGGGACTATTTAATAGAGCTACAATTATGTGAAGCAGACGATGAACAAGGTCACCATCGATGTAGTTACCATTTATGCTTTACAACACCTTGAAAATCAAGCAATTTTCTTTTCTTTTTGTATCTGCAAAATATTCAATCGTCACAAAGGATTGCAAAGGATTGGCGAGTCAATTTGCTGAGGCTACTAGAAACATTCTACCCACCTTTACTTTCTATTCATTGTCATCGTCGTCATCGTCACGTAGAAATTCTTGGTCGCCAGTCGAATGTAGGTTTTTCACAGTTTTCATTCCCATGACATATGCACAGCTCTGTGCAACACAAACTGTTCTGACTGCATGAACAATTGATTGTGCAGCGACTTCTACTTGCGCAGGAACAGATTAGTCCTTCCATGCTGCATTGGGGACCCAATATATGGCTTGGCCACGTGTGAAGACATCCACATCTTCGTTTGCTAATGGGCCCGCCTTGCATGCGAAACTTGTTTTTCTTGGGGGAAGCTTCGCCAACGATCTGTCCTTCTTGTTGATCAGCCTTAGTCGCAAACGGTTGAGGTTGATGTGTGCATTCTTCTCTGTGTCCCTTGGGTAGTACAACGCTGCAGTGAATGCCCGCGCTGCTGATAGTGCAGCCTCTTTATCGCTTTTTCCTAGTCGGCAAGATTCATGAAGTGGCCAGCCCCCTTCTGCATAACAACGTTGAAAACAGTTTCCCCCCAATTCCAAACAGGGAAGAAACTGAGTCACACCCTGTTAGTGAATACATGGCAGGAAGTATGATGCAGAAATGCGGACCAATTCCAGCACAAATCGAAAGCACAGGTACAAATGCAGCGAGCACTAAGGCATAATTATTATGGTTCCTAGAACACCACGAGCTCCGACGTCTGCATCTGCAAAACCAGCATGCAGAAGCATCCTGGTGTCAGCTGTTTCTTGTGTACTGGCAAAGTGTCTGTCTTCTTCTACACCTCGACTACTGGTGGAGTGGACGGTCACTAGTGACTGCTTGTTAAATGGAACATTGAGGAACCTTTTCCATGGAGGTACTGGGCGCTCACCAATCACCTGGTTCTGCTTGCAAGCAGATGTTGATCCTGCGCGGCGGTCCCGTTCAGAAGTTATCGTCATCATATCTATCAAACATTTCCACAACTGTGTCAACTCTCTGTTGCCTGAATTATGCTACCGCCAATGCATCAAATGAATTGAATTGGTCCCCCGCCATCATTTGAATGACAGCCATGGTATCCCTAATATACACTGTGGTTGCAGTGGTGCTTTTTGGTAGTTCATAATGTTTACTCTCTCGCCTTGAGCTTCTAGTTGATGGCCCAGTTCCGCTTTGTTGGTTTTCCGCATTGTACCATCAGCATGAAAAATGGCCGTCGTCACTGGCCCTATCGGATGGCCGAGAACGGTGGCCATAGAAACACAATCTCTACACTTCGCCAACGACAGGGCTCTGCGGAACACAATCTCTGGACCACACATTCCTCAGTGTGGATGTCAGTACTTCCTTGTCTTCAGTACTTGTGTACAAACCACTCCTTTCTCGCATTGCTTTAGCATATTCACTCATGATGTGCCTCGTCAATGTCCACCTGACGAGTGTTGGCTTCTTTCTAGTCAGTCTGCATATACCACTGCTTCCCTTTGTATCTCTGGTGATTGTTTTCTCTATGCCCATGTCGCTCCAGATCCCAGTGAGACTATCTCTTGAATCAAACCGTAGAATGCAGTGTCATAAGGACACTGTGTTGTAACAGTTGACCACGGTGCCTTTGCTTTAAGATTTGTTTTACTCAGGTAGGATGAAAGACATGTTGAGTGGTACATGGCATCCTTAGCTATCAAATCCTCCTCCGATAGTGTGCGTATCATAACCTCGTCTCCTCTTTGACATGCAATCTTCTTTAGGTTGGTTACCCGTTCAAATGTTTCAATTTAATGCAACTTATTTTCTTTCCTGTGTGATTTCTTCGAACACACAATACAGACAGACCAATCTGTCGAACCAGTGCCTTTCTCGTTGCCACACTAGGTATACGTGATATTGATTGTTGAGAATATCAGTGTCATTTGGTGTTTCTTGTTTGAACAATAGCCTAGCGTGATCTAAATTTGACTTGCTCGTGTACGTTTTGAAGCAACTCTTGTGGTATAGCATCTGTGGCATATCTTCAAGGCTAGGGAATGCATCTATTAGACGGTGATATCTCTCCTTGTTTCCGCTGCATCCAACAATGATTTCTGCCCAGTTTTCGTTGTTTTTGACAGTATTACATTGTTCAAAAATTCCTGACACATTACGCTTTTTGAGAAGTTAACTGACATACGTCTTCTCTTTCTCGTTATCTTGATGGGGCTTGATCCCATTGCAAATGTTCAGCCCTGTTGAAGTAAAACTGGTAGTGTCAGGCACTCTGCCTCCTTTTATTGAATGAAGACGAACTTACAGCACCAGTTGGTAGCTCCGTGCCATACCTCATTTTGACGAGGATACAATAAGGTTTACAATGGTATATGGAGAGGCATTTTGTATGTAGGAAAATATATACGCAACCATTATAGACCTACGCCTACAACGATTGTGGAATGGTGCAATTTTGAACAGTCATCATTTCGTAGTGACCTTGTTTGACATTCACAACACACATAATGCTCCATTTAATAGTTATACGTTATACCTCATTGTAACGGGAAGACAGTAATCGTCCCAATGGTATGTGAAATGGTCATCAGTAAATAGGCAACGTAGCTCCACAACCATTAAGATTTTGTAAAGCTTGCGGGATGGCGCAATTTCTAACATTCAACAATTGACGGTGAACCTGTTTGAACGCCGCTCAACACAAATTGCTTCACCCCACAGCGCCATGTCACACCAAATTTTGACGGGGAGAAACTGTCCTTTCAAACAGTGTATGACTTGTCCGTAGTCGTGAAGAAGAAACACAGGCAGTGTAACTTTATGATGTTCCCGGCATTGTAAATTTTCGAATATTCGTCATTTGATGGGTGACCTTATTTGACCTTGTCGTCATTCTTATCATTCCCGGATACAGCATCATATCGTACTCTGTCATGAAGGTGAGACAATATGCTTTCCAAGAGTATATGACATGGCCATTTTCTAGTTAAGTAAAGTAGCTAGATAGCCATTGTAATATTAAGACGTTTTCGGAAGCGCCCAATTTCTAAAATTGATATATGATGGCGACCTTGTTTGACCTTGGATACACGCTTACTGCACCACTTGGCAACACTACAACACGACTAGTTATGACGGGGAAATGCAGGGCTTTCCAATGATATAGCACGTGGGTGTGTGTAGGGGGGGGTATTTAAATCGGTCTGTTATGTGGTTTTACCGCTCGGCTGACAGCGTGATTGTGATGCCAATTAAATACTCATGAAGTACACGGTCTACCAAGCTCATACACACACACGCTCGCACGTACGCACGCAAGCAAGCATGCACACACAAACGCGCGCGCGCACGAACACACATGCGCACGCACACGCACACCACACCTCCACACACACACACGCACACGCACACGCACACGCACACGCACACGCACACGCACACGCACACGCACACACACACACACACACACACACAAGCACGCACGCACTCAACAACAGTCAATATCTACATGAACCATGACGTGCTATGCAATTGTTGAAAGGATTTCTACTTACAAGAACAAACACCTATTTATAATAATTGACTTGTATGAAACTCTTACAGACGACATGCGGACATGCCACAGTAACTACAAACGCCTTAGAATAACTCCGGCTTGGTTCGTGCATAAATGAGGTGTGCCGCGTAAACAGCATGCCGCTGTTGCGTGATTCATAATTACCTCCCGTTGCTTGCAATTGTATCACTCCTAACAACGTCTTTATTGCGCTTGCCTACTTCTGTACCTGACAGGTTTGTTCTTTTGTATTTCAAAGATGTAGAATGCGGACAAAAGTTTCTTACCGACCGAGAGTAACAAAATTAAAACACCCATGGAATAAAATCTTCTTTAGTCGCGATAAAAACGTCCCGCGGAAAGAATACGTTAACAACACACAACAAATCAATTAGCAACACCAAAGCTAATGCCTCATAAAGTCACATGGTCAACGCTTATAGCGGCCCCCCAAAATCTGCTCTCGACAACGGTTATCGGACTAAATAATCATTTTGACCATCTAAATGCGGCACAGGACATTTAAATGCACTGGATATTTCGACGAGTGTTCCAAACATATAATTATTAGGTGTCAATTGTGCGTGTAATAAACAACTAAAAAGTTCCCACACTAGTTGGGCTAAGGTGCGATGTTGATACGTTTTGTAAGAGAAACGCATAAACTCTAGTTCTCTGCAGCCTGTCATTAAAGCGAGACTGCCATTACACGTGACCTGAAGGATCAAGTTTAGGAGACCGCTCGCTGTCAATCACCTTGCTGCAACAATAGAACTCACGTAGCGGAACCAAGTCCATCTCCGCGAGTACGTTAAACAGTCGCAACCGTGCCGCTGAGACAGTATCCGTTATATTTCGCCGCCCAGCGGTTTGTTCGGTGCAAGTCTCGCGTTAAAAAACACACTGAAGCAGTAGATTTTCGTAACTCGGCTACATTTATCGATTGGATTTACCGAACAACTTGAAGGTAAGCCGAGGATTGGTTGTTTTTACTGTTCTGATTATTGTTTGATTACATTTGATTGATTACAAATTTTAAAAATAATTTGGGATCACCTTTCTGCCCGCAGTTACAACCGGAACGTGTTCTTTTAAGTTAAGGAAATTTCGTATCCGATAAAGAGGATTTTCATGGACAAGCCCAATCGGACTTCCAATTGTAGTGACACATTTTCATAATGTGTTACTGCCGTTTCGAAGCTTGAGCAACTTCGTTCACTCCATGTTGCTTCAGTTCAATCATCGGTACACACGAGTACCCGGTTACAGACGGTAGTGGATATGTGTGAACAAATAGTATTCGTGTAGTAATCGCAGCGAGGCTGAATGCTTCCAAGATAAGTCGTGATGGCCTTCCAATGTCCAGCTCAGTCAGGAGGTGAGGTGTAAAGCACACTGAGCAATCTTTATGACTGGATACCGCGCTATATAAAATTTACCTTTGATTTCAAGCACCTTTAACAGTTTTCAAACGATCTGACGCAATAATTTCGGATACTATGGACAACAGTTGAAGAACGTCGTTATGTACATGTGAGTTTTATCGCATCAAACTATTCAGTAAGATCATTAGTCAAGCGATCGATTTTTAAAAGGAATTACGCCATATAACATATATGACTCTTTCGGTGGATTGACCTTAACTGCACATCTAGCGTGCGATAGCGTAGTGTTTAGCGCATCGGACTGTCAATCGAGAGATGACTGGTTCGAATCTTGCGCTGCCGTATCGAACCTCTGGCAAGTTCGTTCACTCCACATTGCTCCAGTTTATACAGCTGTATGAATGACTACCTGACTATAGATAGTGGTGGGGTAATTGTGTGCAAATAGTCTTCGCGCAGTAAATGCACCATGGCTGAATGTTTCCCACATAAGTCATGATGCTTTTTGAATGAACACGGGGTGAAGTTTAAAGCACTCTGAGCAATATTTTTTTATTCTCTTTTTGTTTGCCTGTCGACCTCGACTATAGTATGGACTGAATACCCGTTACATAAAAAATAGTTATGTTTCTCCGAGGGTGATTAATGGTCTTATTTTATCAGGCACGATGTCTTCGTGTCACGTGACAAGAGGAGGAGTAAGATTTGCAGGAGTGGCTAAGTCACGCCGAGCGCTGTGAATACGAGTAGTGACCCGTCGTGCCTATTCCACCCACGCCTTCCCGTCACATTCGCAAACACTTTATTTAGAAACATTCGTTCACGCCGCTCGATCGGACAAGTGCAGAATCTACCAGCGACCGCTGTTGTCTTTAATTCTGTCTTTCAACATAGATAAGTGGCACGTCGAAGGGCAACTGGTACGTGATCGTGGCATTCAATGGCAGCAGTGATGAATGCATTTGTCAGCGTTATGTTTAAATCACGCTTACGCCATATATATATATATATATATATATATATAGTGCTACACTGACGTTCGCTCGGTGGCCGGGGAACGTTCGGAGAAACCATGTTCGAATCCTGGTCCGGCCGGTCGGCGGTTCGGCCGCCGCGTCGATACCAGGGCAATTTCGTTCACCTTGCGTTGCCTGTGTCTCTCGGAAGTGACGATATAAGCCGTGGTGCGTCCCTTCTATCTGGTGTCAATGCAAAGGGTAGTAAATGATCCCACGCAGAGAAATGAAAACATACAGATTCTGCGCAACGAGGTCAATCCCACATGCTCGGCCATAGCATTAGCCGTAGCATTGTTGCATTGTATATGATCAAATCGTAAATCTCGCACTTTTATTTTAGTGTTGGCATTTGCAAACCACAGTAGGCTTAGTCTCACTGGAACTGGACGTACTATAACTCACGGTGACCCAACGACGCATCGCATTCGGTGAGTAAAGGTGACATCGTTTGAACTAGAATGCGTCTGTGATGTATGTGGTTTGCTAGAACGTTCCGTCTGTTGATTAATGCATCATAACCGACGCAGTAGGCAGTAAGAAAAAGTGTATTTTTCAAGTGCGTTCTGCACACAATGCGTCCTTGAGAGGTATACATTTCCTCTAGGAAGCAGTTAAACATTCATTGATGACACATGATAAAGTTAAAATAACTGTACGTGTTCCTGTGGTGTAACAAAGACGGACAAACGGGAGAATACCATTCCAAAGCAATGCTTAATTTGTTAAATCTAACCTTACCTAGTGGTATATGGTCGTCACCACGAGATGATTTGCGAGTGCCTAACGGATAGGCTAATAGCGGCGGGTAAGGACGGAACGGACGGCAGGAAGGGGCCATGGGAAGGGAAAAGGGTAACAGGAAGTGGCAGGGTGAGAGGAAGTGGCAACGGCATTAGACAGAATGGATGGAGAACACACGGAGAGGGGAAGTAGCAACGAAGCCGGGGTGGGGTGGGAAGAAAGTGGAAGAAACGGGTTTGAGAGTGGAAGGAAGGGACGCGGGCAGATTGGTTATGCAGACTTAGCGGAAAACGAACGGGAAGAGATAAGAAATGGTACGAAGAGGTGACTGAAGAGACAGAGGTGCTATTAGAATGGACGGGATGAAGTAATCGGGAGAGAAGGAGTGATATATTAAGGAAGAAGGCAATACATGCTTATTTAGACCCTAAGTCGTGTTGAGTATAATTGCAAGGCGACAAACTGCACACCGACATGAGACTCATTCACACCTTCGTCAACTTTGACAATACATACGTCCACCATAATCCAACCATAAATACTACACCCGGTCAATGGCATATTAGACCCTATTGTATTTAAGCTGTCAGTGACCTCTTAATGCAGTTTATACGTTACTTGCCAGAGTGGACAGCGTTGTCCTGAAATGTCCACTGCCATCGCCGTTAGTGCAAATACTATAAACCCATAAACTTGACCAGTCGTTGTTGACTTTAGTTAATCGAGTTCGGCACGATGATTCCTCTTAAAGCCACCCGGTAACAATACTGGGCGTTGTAGATATTTGTTTATTTGCTATTCGGTGTGCATTAGTGTCACGTCAACAGACACTCATTTGAAAAAAGAACACTCGACGAACGCTATAAAAACAACCGGTATAAATAATAACGAACGCCTCGTCGATTTCACTAAACAAGCCGTGTCTCTCCGTGAATATCTTTGATGGCAACACATACACAAGACCGTTCAAGAGCGAATACTGTATGTGCCATGAATAATTCATTGACGCCTCATTTCAACAGCATGGTCGCTACAAAGAATCTTACTGTGGCGTCATTGAATTCAGTTCAATCGACAGTTCCTCGTGTTTTATCCACTTCGTTTAGACACATACGTTGTCTGTTCGGACGTGAGCGGACTTCGTCGTTTCTAGGCGTGTCTAGTGTTTGCTGCCAAGGCGCTACACCGCCCAATCTTAGCGTTGACTGGAAGAGAGAATACACCTCTATACAATATCGCGTTACGTCTGTTCAACTAACAGAACACTGCTTGCTTTTGTCTTTTTGTGATTTGTACCAGTAACAGATTGAACAGTCCAGAGCCCTCGTTGACAGCAACATATACTACAGTGTTTACTCTTTGATACAACTCGTGGTGTTATCGTTACATCGCCGGTGTGTTGTGTCTGCAGTGCCCATGGCTTCCGCCGTGAACACTGGATGTTCAAGAATACCTCTTTAGACACGCAGCTCCGACTCGGGCGCTAATCGTCTGTAAATTACTACTGACGTTTCTAGAAAAGAATATAAAAACACCCGAACTTGAGGCAAATTTGGTACTTTCTGATATTGTTAGATAGTGTGCACAACCCCCATTCGAGTTGTATGAATATCCTTATTAAATATCCACATAAAGGTGTCACCGTTTTGAGACCACCTGCGTAGATGGCGCATGGATCGTCCGCCATTTCTAGCATTATGGATAGATTTATTGCTCAAAGGATTTACATTTCATTCCGGGGTAGGGAGCTTGCATAGCGTCCTACGAAAACCTCTTATCATGTAACAGGTACTTTGTATGCTGACATACATCACGTACCATACTTTTTTCTAAATGAAACGAACGTGTCGCTATTTCGCACAAATACATAAGAATGGAGAAGAAAGGATCGTTTATTGTTAGCATCGCAAACATTCATCATTTACACAGTTGCAAGAAACACAAGCATCTGTCAATGAGACTAAAACACACAGGAAAAGCTAACACTACCGGGCCCTGTTTTTGAATGCTCACCCAACGAGCTCCAGTAAATGGGTCTCGCTAGGTCCTGGTAAACTGCATGAACGAACGGTCACGAACAATTTCACGCATACATTTTCAAACGGCAGAGTTAACTTTGTGGCAATTGTTTACGTTTCAGTAGCCAAATCTTGACTAACGGTCGTATGGACCGAAAGTTGGCAAATAATACAAAGCAAATGTATAAATAAACTACCATTGTTGCTGATGAGGTAGAATGAACACATGACCACTTATTTGCCTATACACAGACCCATCCTTCGGTTGCGCAGAAACAGAAACCTATTTTAATTACTATTATATTAATTCTTATAGAAACGACAATAAAAAATTAAAACCAGTCAGAGTCGTGATATAATAACCACATTGTTACCATGGATAGTTGTAAACTATAATCACCTGAACATAATTAAATCGGTGATATAAATAATAAAACAACACCTGGTATGACGTAATAATTACGACTCATTTAGGCGTTTCTTTATAATATAATTATGCGATGAATTACACCACAGCAAATAGTTATATTACATTATGTTTTGTAATATTTTATTACATGTATTTTCGCAAACCTTTCAGTGGTTTAATTATATACAATCAATATAAATGAAGTGTGCAAACATTTATTAATTATAATGTGCTGCATGTTCAAGTTTACTTTAGTCAGAGGCCAGAGCCGCTTTATACACAATCATTTCTTATATTTCTTATTGATATAATGGTTGTGTACGGACGGCGGAAACTGCTACATCTATGGCGATTCGTTTCTCCCGCTACCGTTCAACAATTCTTTCGCTGTTGATGATGTCCTTTTTAATATTGACGGCTTCTGAAATTTTATAGACAAGAGCATTGAATACAACAAAGTATGCAGACGTTGATCACTGACGCTAGAACGAAACCAATATTGAATGGGCTGAGGCGGAGATTCAGCACCACTCTGCTGTAGGTTCATGACATCGAAATACATTTTGTTGTTATGTATAAATCACCAAGTCGGCATTTTGGGAAACATTCAATCGGACTGCAACTACTGCACGAAGATTTTTAATTCAAATGTACCCAGCATTGCTTATTTCACTCAAGCACTCATCTAAACAAATGAGGGAATTGAGGCACCATGGATATAATAATATTGCCCAAACGTCGAAACAGTTGCAAGATGATTGAAACCCGGGTTCTCACGGCTGAAAGTATGATATATATGTATCACCAAAGCACAGCCGGGTCCCACATTTGTCGTGTTGCTATACCTTTAAATGAGTTCTTCTTCTGCTATACCACAAGATATGTAACCAATTAGCAACCTGATAAATCGTATTAACGGTCATTTGCTGCCCTGTTATGTTTCACCAGATAAATCAGATTTAATATCCGTGATACATTAGATTAGTAGATTTTGTAGAAAGCAGCGGAGCTAAACACCAAATACTAGTATTAATATTAGTTTGAAATTATTGTAAACATGCTTCGCTACAGTTCACAAACAACCACAAATAACAATTTATTGTCATTCAGTGATAATTGGCTTAGTCATCTTACTGAATCATCCCTTCGTAACAATTAGTCGCCGATACGCCTAGTTATTGAATTTACACAATAGGTCTAACTACTCAATGCAGGGTGTGTCGAGATTGAGCAGATATATATTTCTATGCACTGACTATGTTATTCATGGTGTTCAGACATACCACAAGAACACAAACGGCTTGACAACACAGCGCCAATTTAAGCTTTGAAGGCTCTTATTATACATCAATATGTCAGGGATCAAACGGAGCGTTACGCACGAACATCTCAGGTGAACGAGCCGACTTTAGATAAGATCCGTATCACAACATTGCGTAGGAGCTAAATATGGATCGGTGCCAGCGTGGCGCACATTAAATTATTTCTTGCGTGTCAGTAAGTGCGTGCTTACGTAACATATCTTGGACTTGTTATTTATTTAACTAGCATGTTTATTTAATGTATAAACTCAATTTAATTGTGTTATTTTATTAATTTGTTTAATGATATGACAAGTTTTGTTTAGCGTAACTTGACGTTAGTGACTGGGTGTAACGTAGAATTTACAACATCCGACGAAGTGTAAAATAAACGTGTTTGTTCATATATTTTAAACACGTGTTGATTAAATCCTCCCGTTTGAGATCTAATAAGCAAACGTTGACTGCGTGTGAGGAATCCAGGATAATTTTTTATTATCTACGCAGTCTGGTTGACGTAGGATTGATGTAAACTTCGATGAATTTAATCTATCGTAAGGGAACTATAAAATGAGTGGTATGTGTGAAACCTAAAATATGTCTGACAGAAGTTTGCTTCTCCCTTACCACTACATTTACCAAAAGAATGCATAGCAGTTGTAACAGCTGGTGTGTAATCGAAATAGATAAACGTATGACGTATTGAGGCGATATATTTACTGTCAAAGAGCGTAAATGGCATGGACCCGTTCGGAGAGCCACAACCAGCTTATAAGTGCTGTTTGATATTGATATTATCGCAGTCAGAATATGCGTAATGTGGTACGTTATATATGTGCAAGTCATAGCAGATTACTTCTCACTGTCAATATAATGCTGGATCATTTATTGTGTTTAAGTCTTACTCCGTGTACCCGAGTATCTAGACTCACCCTGCATGTATGTACATATAGTGATTCACTACAAGGGCGTTTTTTCATTGATTTTATATTGGGGCCGTATTCTCAAATTGGCATGTTCTGTGTTAAAATTGCACCATTATAGACAGAGATGGCCTGACTTTCCGTACGAAGAATACCTGAAAACTAACGTGACGCAGTTTTTCTGCATTTTGCTTCTTACTGATAACGAGGATCATCAACCACGAGCACGAATCAACCAATACTTTATTGGTGTTGTAAAAATGATCGTTCAACAATACATTGGAAGATTGCGATGACGTATAGTCATATACTAAGCCGGGCATCACGGAGAAGATTTGTTTTAATGGAATCTACTTAAGATATTTACAAAACCAAAAAAAACGTACAAAACATGGTTGAAAAATGACAAGAGACTTCCCAAACAAACAACGAATGACGTCAGTATGACAGATCCGCGTTTGATTTAAACCATCGTGTTGAATGACAGTTTGAGGATATTTACGGCTGAGCATGGCGTTTTATCTAAATCTGTCTTCTCAATGAAAGAAGAAATTTCCTGAAAATCGAAATCGCGTAATTTTGACCAGCGATATTCTGAGAAATAACTCGGTTATTAAGATTCAGGTACATATGTATGTGTCATGTCGTATCGAATACCAGTTCGAATATCAGTTCTGAACACTGTTACCATTTATATTTCAACAGTATTTACTCGTAGGGTTGGATTTAAATTGTTTTTTTTGGGTAATTGTTGTGAGGAAACAATATCTACACAAGACTACTCCAGCCATCTTTCGGAAAACATGCTGTATGCTCCAGGGTGGGTCCATATGCGTTATCCATGCGAATGGATTAAACACCTTGATGCAACACAATACAAACGCAGCAATGACAGTAGTGTCGTATGCAAGCAACTATTCAGTAGCATCAAACCATCACATTTGGTACACGGCGGTAAGATAACTCCCATAGTTAGTTGGTTAAAATGTCGAAAATCTTCCAGATTGAAAGTCATATTTAGCATACACCGCCCCACTGTTGTGGGCCAAAATTATCACTATCAACAAAGTAAAGGTAAGTTCTCATATAGCGCAGCATCCAGTCAACAGGACTGCTCAAAGCGCTTTACGCTCTACTCCCTGGCCGACCTGTTCAATCGAACACCATCTCGACTTCTCTCGGAACTATCTACCCAACATGTGCTTCCTAGTTATTATTCCGGCTTTCTCTCATTTCGTGCGCTTTGTGCAATGTTGACAGTAATGTGAACGACCCTTCAATGCCACCACCGTAAGCACACATCTCCGTCTCGGATTTTGTCTGTGCTAATTGGTGGTGCCATCTAGCGAATGTAGGCGATACTAACCATAGCGATAATTTCGCGCTTGAAAGCAGTTCTTATTTTAGTATAATTATAAGTAAACCTAACTATTCTAGTGGTACACTGAATTGACCTTCCCTTCTTTGAAACCTCGGCTCTTCGATGATAAACAACAACGACCAATTCCTCTCCCCTTTCTAAGCCGCTACTAGTCACACACCGCCAAATCATACGACAGTATCCGCCCTCTTGGTCGAACCACTTCATGAAATAAAACCTAGCCATACGTGTCGGGTCATCACGGTGTACGCGTCACTCGACCCATCCTAGTTTGGGAGCAGGATGCAAATTAATTAATTATGTCGGAATATGACATTTCACACACGCAAACGCAAAGTCTCATTCACACAAACCTGCACGCTCCGTACGTGTACATGCATAAGCGCATACGCATACTCACACGTAAGCACACGTTCACGCACTCGCACTCCCCTCCCACACACAAACAAACACACACAAACACACACACAAACACACACACACCCACACACCCACACACATACACACACACACACACACACACACACACACACACACACACACACACACACACACACACACACACACACACACACACACACACACACACACAGACACACACTCACACACACACACACACACACACACACACACACACACACACACACACACACACACACACACACACACACACACACACACACACACACACACACACACACACACACACACTCACACACGTGCGCACCGTTGGCCGTATCGTCACTTTTCCGTGTTGCCCCACAACCGGATGTGTGATGCGTGCAGCTAGACAGGCGTGGTTACATTTCTTCTGAATTAAAGGTATTCCAAGTGAAACGTTTTTATGACGATTAGTGTCACGGTGCGGTCTCAAACCACAACAACTCAAAATAAGTGGATGACTATTTGGTTAACCCACACATACTGCAGTTTTTTCTGCTTTTGCGTCTTACTTGAGACCAGGAGTGTCAATATTATTCTCGACTCAAGCAACAACGTTTTCAGTTTTGTGAAAAAGATCGTTCAGAAATACTTTTGAAGATCACGAAGGTGTACAGTCATCTATTTAGCTGAGCATCATAACAAAATCGTTAAAAATGCTTCCCAATAAATGACAGATATGACGTCAATATAATAGATCCGCGTTTTTCTAAGCCACCATGTTGAATGACAATTTGACGATATGTATATTTTTTATATATGGCTGAATATTGCCGGAGGTGCAACATTTCTTACGGGTTTAACACGAATCTGTCTTCACAATGAAAGGACTTTCCAGAAAATGTCTAAGAAACTTGTAAACTTCAATAGTATTCATTTGCAGACATGGTCACGAGTGATGGACTTAGATATGCTGTTGAATATTTTTCGCCGCTTCACAGCCGTAACCTCAGCTTCTTCTCGCTATCTCGCGCTGTCTCGGCTCGACTCATGACATCGGAAGGGGGGTGTACTGTTGCTGAATGTTTTGCCGCTGCGCCGCCGTAACTTCAGTAACGGGGCACGCCCCTGTAGCTTAGTACTTAGCGCGTCAAAATTCAAAAGGTCTGGGGGTGCGTACTCCCAGCCCCCCGTAAACCCGCCTTTGATTAATCTATGCAACAATGTTTTGACGTGTTATGTGGAAACGAGCTGTAAAGTCATCTATATTGTAAAACAATATGGTTATTTATTGTTTTTCTGTTTGTTTGTGTGTGTATCCATATCTCCGTTGGTTTTGCATGTATGGGGCTAACATGTTGTGTGCCATCTAGCGGGCCCACTGGGGTGGTTCGTAGATTGATATTTTTTTATAAATTCGTCCGGGTGTGTGGGTATCTTGGGGAAGGTCACAATTTAAAAATTGTACTTGTCTCCGTCAGTTTTGCATGTTTGGGAATGCACCTTTGTGTGCTGTTTAGCGGACCCAGTGGGGTGGTTCGTTTGTCTACCATTTCATATGCTTTGTGTAAATAATGTACATGTCGACAATAGAGTGAAAGATCCATTGACAGAGGCAATAAGCACATAATTCTTTCTCGGATTTTATCTCCGTAGTCTATGTAATTAGTGTTGCCATCAGACAATTATTGTAGGCGAAAGTAACAACGATCATTTCATGCTTAAATGCAGTTATTTCATTAGAGTTATAGATAAACATAACTTTTCTAGTGGTCAAACTAAATTGACAATCCCGACTTTGAAACCTCAGTTCTACGACGATAAACCTCAACGAAGGATTCTACCGGTCCCTATTATATTGCCAGCCCAAACCGCCAACCGCTTCATGCAATAAAACCCAGCCATCCGTGTAAAGCGTCACGGAGTATGAGTCACTCGACCCATCCTGATTTGGGGCAGGATACGAATGAATTAATAATACACATCGCATACACAGACAGACAGACAGACAGACAGACAGACAGACACACAGACAGACAGACAGACAGACAGACAGACAGACAGACAGACAGACAGACAGACAGACAGACAGACAGACAGACAGACAGACAGACAGACATACAGACAGACATACAGGCAGGCAGGCAGGCAGGCAGACAGGCAGACAGGCAGACAGGCAGACAGACAGACAGGCAGACAGGCAGACAGACAGACAGACAGACAGACAGACAGACATACAGACTGACAGACAGCCAAACAGACAGACAGACAGACAGACAGACAGACAGACAGACAGACAGACAGACAGACAGACAGACAGACAGACAGACAGGCAGCCAGACAGACAGACAGGCAGACAGGCAGACATACATACAGACTGACAGGCAGACAGACACACATACACACAGACAGACAGACAGAGATGTTTATTCATCCAATTGTACAATATTGTATAATAACAATGATAATAATAATCATGCACATTATGGTATAGCAGTAACAATGTGAGCTTTCAAATGGGTGTCATATTGAATGTACAACTTGGGTATGGGAGACTCCCATTAAGACTAATAAGTGTCATATTGAATGTACTACTTGAATATGGGAGAATCCCATTAAGATTAATAAGTGTCATATTGAATGTACAACTTGGATATGGGAGACTCCCATTAAGACTAATAAGTGTCATATTGAATGTACAACTTGGATATGGGAGACTCCCATTAAGATTAATAAGTCGCTCTCGCAGGAGCCTCCCTGGTAAATGTTTAATGAGTTTATTTAACGTATATTTCAACTTGTATAAATTAATTCTTTTACTATAAAATAAGTGCGTTCCGTTTTCGCACCAGAGTTCAACCAATGTCTGCGTGTGCAAGTGCATTCTTTTGTATAATTTATGTATTGGTGATACAGATAGCATAATGAAATGTTTATTCTTGGCTACGTGTACATATATATAGCAGTCGATAACAGAGCGTACGCCTAAATAGTCTTTTATGATGTAATCTTTTGCGTAATGAATATATCCCTATAAGCTGTGTAAAAAGGTACGTTCTTATATAGCGCTTTACACTTTACTCCCTGGCAGACCTGTTAAATCATCAACGAATATATATCGACTTCTCTGGGAAACATTCAGCCACGCTGCAATTAATGCGTGAAGATTATTCGTTCACAAATACCCACCACTGTCTGCAGCCTGGTATTCATTCATACAGATGAGTGAACCGAAGCAATATAGAATAAACGAACGTGCTCAAGATTCGACACCGCTGTACAGGATTCGAACCCGGGTTCTCTCACTCGAGAGTCAGAAGCTCTTACCGCTGCGCTACTGCGCTCCACATGTGTGGTAGCTTTGTCCTTTATTATGTCTGGGGTATCGCGCTCACACCCATGCACATGCGCACAGGCACAAACAACGCTCATTCACCCGCACATACACACATACCTGGGCGCGCGCACACACACACACACATACATACGCATACGAACGCACGCACATATACATGCATGCGCGAATGGCCGCGTCGTCACTTTTCCGCGTTGCTTCATAATACGTAATATGTGGATCTGGGCAGCGCTCTAGATGCAAATCAGAACAATCTGTTAAATGTTTACAACTTTTCAAGTGATTTTTATTACTGTTGACGAATGTAGTCAACAATATGTGCGAAGTCAGCAAGAGCGCTAATTTTGTCGTGAAAAAAACGTAATATAAACAGATCGTTCAGTAATACGCTGGGAGATCGCAATGGAGTATAATCATACTTAGCTGGGCATCACAGAGACGATTTGTTTTGGTACTATTTTTTTTTAAACACGGTTGAGAAGTGCAAAAACGTTTTGGTTGATTTTAAGGTCGTTCCCCAACAAACGCAAAAGCCTCTACAAGAGGTCCTACGTGTTTTCATTCAGCTCGAACATATGCATAATCAATGGAATGCTTGTTTTCATAACTTGTAATACCCACTTTTCCTTAACATAAAAATGATGCTCAAAAACATTTGTTTTCCAGATTAAACCAGAAAACGAGTCAACGTGTATACGAACAAAACGCATATGTTGCCGCAATACACTTGGTGTCATCTACGTTGTGCACCGATCTTGATTGAGACTGCGTAACCCTTTCGTTTCAATGCACATTTGTGCTCTTGGCTCCGAGGGTAGGCCCCATTGGCGACACATAAATATTTCATGTTGTATGTTGTACACTATCATAACAAACACATTTTACCCTCTTCAAACTGATCCTCCCCGAACTTGACATGGTACCAGTGAAAATAAAACACAACACAATGGTCGATGTTTCAGGAACTTTCGCGTAGCCGAAGCCCGGCATGAAGGGGCTGCAACAATGGGTGGGGTGTTGCCTGGTTGTTGTCATCGTCGGCGTGTGCTCAGTGGCTAGCGGTAAGTGAACGCGTTTTCACGTGTTGCTAAGCAATGCATTTTAGAAGCCTCGTCTTCAATTTATTTAGCCCGTCGCGAATCACATGTTCAGATAGGAATTGGAATTGGAATAGTATAAATAACCTAGCATAGTCGAAATTCTGCAAACAAGTGTGTCATACCGGTTTAAAAACATTGAAATAATTTATTTCGAAAGATATATCAGGTTACCTGCAAACGTATATTGTGTCATGTGATCTGCTGTTGATTCTTTGTATACAGAGTGATAGTGACTTTGTATACAGAGTGAGAGTGACGTAAACTCGTACATTTCCCAAATAAATAAAATAAAATTAATCTCACATAATTATGAGGTTAATTAAATTAAATTAACCTCTATTTTTGTCTTAATTATATTTAATTAACAATTAACTTAAATTAACATCAATGAAATTAATAGTGAACCTTAAGTCAAATAACAATAACTTTCTGTGGTAACATCTGTCAAAAAAACATCGCAATTAATTGATTTGACAGTTTTAACACATTTAATAAGTGTTTCCTAAGAACACACGAACTTAATTATACATGGTACCATAAGAACTTCACTGTCTGGTTCAGATCATTTACTACATTTAAAAAACATGAAACACCTCCAGACTCCAGACTCCTACTCTTTGTATTGCATGGATTTGGATGGGTGATAAAAGCAATAAAAGTCAGTACTCTTACATAACACAGTATACTGCCAGGTAGGCCCACTACCACATACCCAGTGGAGCTTATTCTCTGACTGACACTGGTTCCCCAGTGAGACTATACCAACAATTACCTGTGCCTATAAGTGTAACTGTCTTTGTTGTCAATTGATTTAATTTTGGTCACTGTGCAAAATTATTTTTAATGCTCTAAACAAAGACAGCCGGCCAGAGACTATCATCATCAAAGGAACGCATAAAATAATGCCAAATAAAACAAAGTTAATTGAAAGTTAATTGAAATTTTGTCAATTAAATTAACTTCTTCCAGAAAACTTAATGAATTAAACTAAATCATTTTGCGTATTTGATTAAATTAAGTTAATTGAGTTAATTGAATTAACCAATTAAAAATTAGCAATTGAAATTAACCCATGTCTGATCGGTACAAACATATATTTTTGGCGCTGTTCTTCATAACCATGTGTCTAAAAAAATAATTCGTTTCAAAATATGTTGGACAAGACCCATCAGAACATACCTCACTTAAAAAACATTCTGTCCAGTTAGGATATCAGGAATAAAGTCATTTATCCTTAAGAGGGCCCTCTGACCCCCACACTACTAAGACTACCACTAATACTGCTATTGCTGCCATTACTACCACTACTACTACTACAACTACTACTACTACTACTACTACTATTACTACTACAACTATTACTACTACTACTACAACAACTATTACTACTTTTACTACTACTACTACTACTATTATTACTACTACTACAACAACAACAACTACTACCACCACCACCACTACCACGACTACGACTACCACCACTACTACTACTACCACCACCACCAGCAACACCACCACCACCACCACCACCACCACCACCACCACCACCACCACCACCACCACCACCACCACCACCACCACCACCACCACCACCACTACCACCACCACTACTACCACTACTACCACTACCACTACTACCACTACCACTACTACTACTACTACTACTACTACTACTACTACTACTACTACTACTACTACTACTACTACTACTACCACTACTACTACCACTACCACTACTACTACTACCACTACCACTACCACTACTACTACTACTACTACTACTACTACTACTACTACTACTACTACTACTACTACTACTACCACTACCACTACCACTACCACTACTACTACTACTACTACTACTACTACTACTACTACTACTACTACTACTACTACCACCACCACCAGCAACACCACCACCACCACCACCACCACCACCACCACCACCACCACCACCACCACCACCACCACCACCACCACCACCACCACCACCACCACCACCACCACCACTACCACCACCACTACTACCACTACTACCACTACCACTACTACTACCACTACCACTACTACTACTACTACTACTATATATGCCATATCAATTGCGTTGTTTGTATCATTAAATAATTGTTTTTCTATATATGTTCCAGAGTGTAATGTAACGGACTGCGACCTGTGCGAAGAACATAACGCGACAAGATGTGTAAATTGTACAACTGGATTCATAAAGAAGGACGATGCCACATGTCAAGGTAAATTGTATCCATGCTGCTGCTGCTGCTTCTACTACTACCACCACCACCACCACCAATACCGCCACCACCACCATCATCACCACCACCAACACCACTACCACAACCACTACTACTACTACTACTACTGCTACTACTACTACTACTACCACCACCACCGCCAACACCACCATCACCAACACCACCATCACCACCACCACATCCACCACCACCACCACCACTACCACTACTACTACTACTACAACTACTACCACAACCACCACCACCACCGCCAACACCACCACCAACAACACCACCATCATCATCACCACCACCACCACCATCACCAACACTACTACTACTACTACTACTACCACTGCTACTGCTACTACTGCTACTACTACAACTACTACTACTACCACTGCTACTGCTACTACTGCTACTACTACAACTACTACTACTACCACTGCTACTGCTACTACTGCTACTACTACAACTACTACTAATACTACTACTAGTACAACTATTACCGTTACAACTATTTATATTAATATAACTACTTCCAATACTTATTAACTACAACAAAAATTTGTTATATAATTACATATGGAAGTAACATTGCTACTTCTCCTTCTGGTATGCATATTATGTTTGTTGTTTTGTTCTTATTACCTATTTGTGATATTGATCTGAAGGCCAGAGTATACGCGAACCACGAAAAAATAATGTTACTGTCATATTATGTATTCTGGAAAATGGAGCTGCTGATGCAAGGTATCTTAACGTTGATGAAAATGATAATAGGGACACAGTTTACGTTTAAAAATGATTCAACATTTCCTCTGGTACAAAATCACCTAGGCCTGACATGGTCAAAGGCCAACAGACACACTCCACAATTTCTCACGGCTCCACATTTATGGTGAAACTGAACTACAGCGATATAAGAAATAAATTAAACTTACGTCGCGAAACGCTGGGAGCTTGTAACACGTCGCTCAAACTGTATGTTATCGTTCTGCTGCACGTATGCTGTTTGTAACCTTGTGCAGGCATCGACGACTGCGCCAGTTCGCCGTGTATGAACGGAGCGACGTGTGTCGATGAGGTGAATGCGTTCAGATGCACGTGCGTGGCAGGCTACACCGGCGACATTTGTGAGACAGGTAAGTCAGTAAAAGTCACCAAGTGCATATGATGAGATTTAAAGCAAGCTGTTTAAGTTGTATACTACTTTGATTATGGGGTGCGTGTTCCACCACAACCACTACTACTACTACTACTACTACTACTACTATTACTACTACTACTACTACTACTACTACTACTACAACTATTACTACTACAACAACAACTACTACCACTACTACTACAACTACTACTATTATTATTATTATCATCATCATCATTATTATTATTACTTGTCATAACTAAGTTATTTCTTGTTGGTTCTGTTGTACATCGACAATACATAGCCATAACATCGGCCAACTTTGATGTATTGCAACGTTTATTGAGGCCAACACTCACACACACACACACACACACACACACACACACACACACACACACACACACACACACACACACACACACACACACACACACACACACACACACACACACACACACACACACACACACACACACACACACACACACACACACACACACACACACACACACACACACACACACACACACACACACACACACACACACACACACACACACACACACACACACACACACACACACACACACACACACACACACACACACACACACACACACACACACACACACACACACACTCACACACACACACACACACACACACACACACACACACACACACACACACACACACACACTCACACACACACACACACACACACACACTCACACACACACACACACACATACACACACACACACACACACACACACACACACACACACACACACACACACACACACACGCACACTCACTTTCTCACTCACACACACGTTCACGCAAACGTACACTCACGCGCATAAGCGCTCATACATGCACAAACACATACTCACACATATAAGCGCATGCACGCACGCACACGCAAGCGCAAGCGAACTCACGTACACGCGTACACGCACGCACACACGCACACGCTCATGCACGGAACCCAATCTTACCTATACTACTTCAGATATTGACGAGTGTGCCAGCGACCCACATCAAAACGTGTATATTGTATATTTCTACAGCAGTATGTACATCGTTATGATTTATCTGAATATCATAATTTCTGAAGTATTCATTGCCGGCAATTATGAGATTACGAGGATATTATTCGAAAACAGATGTATTCGAATTTTACTTAAGCGATGCGGTAGTTTGTACCTACGTTTTCCATTTAACATAATATTATATTATGCCGCGGGTGAACAACCCAAACGTCGTCGCTGGATCACTTGACCATTTGGGAAAGTTACACTGCCGAACGTGCCTTTATTCGTATTGCTCTGCGTGTTGTGCCCGGTAGGTATCGACGGGTGCGCCAGTTCTCCGTGTGTCAACGGAGCGACATGTACCGATGGAGTCAACAACACATACAGCTGCAACTGTGCGGCAGGTTACGCTGGCGACCGGTGTGAAACAGGTATGTTTGAACATCAGCTCGTTTGTTAGTAGGTCCGGACGACGAGTTGGCGTGACACAAACAGACGCTGTAGCTTAAGTATTATAAATGGTTGAAGTAATTCCGTAGAATCTGCTTAACTGAGGAGTGGATAACATAATCAGCCGTTAAATTGGATTAAAGTTATTTGTTGGGGTTGGACTTTTATTTATTCCTGTTGTTTTATTAATGCGCGGCTATAGCGAATTAGAGGCTCGTTAGAATCAAGTTGGTCTGGACCAAAGTGAGTATACTAAATGGAGTCCATTGTATCGGCAATAGTGTGTTGAACAATGTCTGATTTAAACAATAGTTTTAATGTTTTGATCAATACTGTAAAAGCATTTCTGCAACATTTACTACACCTTACACGAGTTACTCAAATTGTGGGTCATGAAACATACATTATGTTTTAACAAGGACCTCGTTTGTCAATAGGCAGTTCCATTTACTAGTAGCTGTTCGTTCTATGTATCATTTGTCACATAACTGATTGGCCGGTCACATGATCTCCAGAAGTGGTGTGCCGTGTTAGAGTTACGTATATAGGTATATACGGATATCATGGTAACCTTTTGTGAATACATTATTTAAATGTGTATAATACGTTTTTAGATTATATTTCCATAAACAACATAGTTACGTTTTAAGACTATGCACGTTAGTCGTATAAGAAAACATTTAACTGGGCAGGAAAACAAGTAATTATACAGAAGTTGACGTTTAAAAATGATTCTACTACTAATACTACTACATATAGAACTAGTACAGCTACAAGTATTTATATTAATACAACTACTTCCAATACATACTAACTTCAACAAAGATAAGTAATACTATTACAAATGGTAATGATATTGCTACGTCTTCGCTGCTTTGTTCTTATTACCTATTTGTGATATTGATCTGACGGCCAGAGTACACGTGTAACTGTAGTTGTAGGAGACCACCACGAAAAGTAATGTTACTGGCATATTATGTATTATGGAAAATGGAGCAGCTGATGCAAGCTATCTTAGCGTTGATGAAAATGAAAGGGTCACATTCGTATATTGAATATATTTAGAGTCCGTTATTTATACTCGCTTGTCTTGGCCTTTCATTTCTTTCACTATTACTACTACTAACTCTATACAAAAACAACAACTATTATTACTACGACTACTACCATTACTCATACTACTTCTGCTAGTATTACTACTACTACTACTAATGCTAATATTACTACTAGTACATCAACTATTACTATTACTTAAACAGCAATAATTATAACTTCTACAACTACAGCTACTACTTCTGTGGAGTTAGCTGAACCGCATAAGGGCTTCAGCCAGTGATAAAAGTAGCAAAAGTCAGTTCTCTTACATGACACAGTACCCTGCCTGGTGAGCCAATACCACACTCCCAGTGGAGATTACGCTCTGTTTGACATTGACTGTTCTATTCAAACAATTACCTGTGCCTAAACTGCCAATCATGTCATTTGAGTGAACCGTGATCACAGTGCAGAATGATCTTTAAATTCTAACAACTGACAACAAGCCAGTGAATACCACCAAAGGAATGCAAATATAATGCCACACAAAACAAAGTTATGTGGCATTATATTTGAGATTTTGTTAATTAAATAACTGAAATTAACCTCTTCCAGAAAAGTTAATAACTTAAATTAAAATAATTTGCGTATTTCGAGAAAGGTAATTAATTAAATTAACTTAACTTAACTGAGTTACTTGAATTAACAAATTAACAACTGAAATTAACAAATACCAGGAATATTACCTGTAACTCGAACCAACAGATCGGAGACTGCGGCATTAAACGTGTTACGCAATGTTTGAAATGTTGTTTGGTGTTTGGCTAGACCAAAAATTATGTCATTATGCCAATTCATGGTCATTCACTTAAATCATACGTTTGCAGCAAACACTACGAGAGAAGCTGATGATACAACAACGATACAAGTAAAGACGTCTGAAGAAGACACAACACGAGTTGCACAAAATGCGACGACGGAAGGTGACGTTACAACAAAAGCTGATGAAACGACGTCTGCTGTTGACATAAAAACAGTAGCTGATGACATCACCGAGGGAGTCGAGATTACTACACCGGCCGAAGTAACAACGTCTGCCGTAGACACCACAACAGTTACACAAGATAATAACACGCAAGTTGAGGTTACAACAAAAGCTGAAGCAACGACGTCTGCTGTTGACACAACAACAGTTGCTGATAATACCACCGAGGGAGTTGAGATTACTACTTCGGCCGAAGCAACGACGTCTACCGTAGACACCACAACAGTTGCACAAGATACTACGACGAAAGTTGAGGTTACAACAAAAGTTGATGCAACGACATCTGCGGTTGAAACGACCACTGTTGCTGACGATACCATTACAGAAGCTGAGGTTACAACATCAGACGAAACAACGACGTCTGTTGTTGACACAACAACAGTTGCTGATGACACCACAAAGGTAGCGGATGTTACTACATCGGCAAATGCAACGAAATCTGCCGTAGAAACCACAACACTTGCACAAGATACCACGACGCAAGTAGAGGTTACAACAAAAGCTGATGCAACGACGTCTGCGGTTGATACAACAACAGTGGCAGATGATACCACCGATAGAGTTGAGATTACTACATCGGCTGAAGCAACGACGTCTGCCGTAGACACCACAACAGTTGCACAAGATACCACGACGCAAGATGAGGTTACAACAACAGCCGAAGGAACGACGTCTGCTGTTGACCCAACAACAGTTGCTGATGATACCACGGAGGGACTTGAGATTACTACATCGGCCGATGCAACGATGTCTGCCGTAGAAACCACAACAGATGCAAAAGATGCTACGACGCAAGTTGAGGTTACAACAAAAGTTGATGCAACGACATCTGCGGTTGAAACGACCACTGTTGCCGACGATACAACTACAGAAGCTGAGGTTACAACAACAGCCGAAGCAACAACGTCTGCTGTTGACACAACAACAGTTGCTGATGATACCACAAAGGTAACGGACGTTACTACATCGGCAGAAGCAACGACGTCTGGCGTAGAAACCACAACAGTTGCACAGGATACCACGACGCAAGATGAGGTTACAACAAAAGCTGATGCAACGACGCCTGCGGTTGACACAAAAACACTTGCTTATGATACTACCGAGGGAGTTGAGATTTCTACATCGGCAGATGCAACGACATCTGCCGTAGAGACCACAACAGTTGTACAAGATACCACGACGCAAGTAGAGGTTACAACAAAAGCTGATGCAACGACGTCTGCGGTTGACACAACAACAGTAGCTGATGACACCACAGAGGGAGTTGAGATTACTACATCGGACGAAGCAACGACGTCTGCCGTAGACACCACAACAGTTGCTCAAGATATTACGACGCAAGTTGAGGTTAAAACAAAAGCTGATGCAACGACGTCTGCGGTTGACACAACAACAGTTGCTGATGATACCACTGAGGGAGTTGAGATTACTACATCGGCAGAAGCAACGACATCTACCGTAGATACCACAACAGTTGCACAAGATACCACGACGCAAGATGAGGTTACAATAAAAGCTGATGCAACGACTTCTGCTGTTGACACAACAAGAGTAGCTGATGACACCACAGAGGGATTTCAGATTACTACATCGGCAGATGCAACGAAATCTGCCGTAGAAACCACAACACTTGCACAAGATACCACGACGCAAATAGAGGTTACAACAAAAGCTGATGCAACGACGTCTGCGGTTGACACAACAACAGTGGCAGATGATACCACCGATGGAGTTGAGATTACTACATCCGCTGAAGCAACGACGTCTGCCGTAGACACCACAACTGTTGCACAAGATACCACGACGCAAGTTGAGGTTACAACAACAGCCGAAGGAACGACGTCTGCTGTTGACCCAACAACAGTTGCTGATGATACCACGGAGGGACTTGAGATTACTACATCGGCCGATGCAACGATGTCTGCCGTAGAAACCACAACAGATGCAAAAGATGCTACGACGCAAGTTGAGGTTACAACAAAAGTTGATGCAACGACATCTGCGGTTGAAACGACCACTGTTGCCGACGATACAACTACAGAAGCTGAGGT
The DNA here is from genome assembly GCA_963995525.1 of Escarpia spicata. NCBI lineage: Eukaryota > Metazoa > Annelida > Polychaeta > Sabellida > Siboglinidae > Escarpia > Escarpia spicata. The sequence goes on from OZ023209.1 coordinate 29,725,394, forward strand.
TACAACAACAGCCGAAGCAACAACGTCTGCTGTTGACACAACAACAGTTGCTGATGATACCACAAAAGTAACGGACGTTACTACATCGGCAGAAGCAACGACGTCTGGCGTAGAGACCACAACAGTTGTACACGATACCACGACGCAAGTAGAGGTTACAACAAAAGCTGATGCAACGACGTCTGCGGTTGACACAACAACAGTAGCTGATGACACCACAGACGGAGTTGAGATTACTACATCGGACGAAGCAACGACGTCTGCCGTAGACACCACAACAGTTGCTCAAGATATTACGACGCAAGTTGAGGTTACAACAAAAGCTGATGCAACGACGTCTGCGGTTGACACAACAACAGTTGCTGATGATACCACGGAGGGACTTGAGATTACTACATCGGCCGATGCAACGACGTCTGCCGTAGAAACCACAACAGATGAAAAAGATGCTAAGACGCAAGTTGAGGTTACAACAAAAGTTGATACAACGACATCTGCGGTTGAAACGACTACTGTTGCTGACGATACAACTACAGAAGCTGAGGTTACAACAACAGCCGAAGCAACAACGTCTGCTGTTGACACAACAACAGTTGCTGATGATACCACAAAGGTAGCGGACGTTACTACATCGGCAGAAGCAACGACGTCTGGCGTAGAAACCACAACAGTTGCACAGGATACCACGACGCAAGATGAGGTTACAACACAAGCTGATGCAACGACGTCTGCGGTTGAGACAACAACACTTGCTTATGATACTACCGAGGGAGTTGAGATTTCTACATCGGCAGATGCAACGACATCTGCCGTAGAGACCACAACAGTTGCACAAGATACCACGACGCAAGTAGAGGTTACAACAAAAGCTGATGCAACGACGTCTGCGGTTTACACAACAACAGTGGCAGATGATACCACCGATGGAGTTGAGATTACTACATCGGCTGAAGCAACGACGTCTGCCGTAGACACCACAACAGTTGCAAAAGATGCTTCGACGCAAGTTGAGGTTACAACAAAAGTTGATACAACGACATCTGCGGTTGAAACCACCACTGTTGCTGACGATACAACTACAGAAGCTGAGGTTACAACAACAGCCGAAGCAACAACGTCTGCTGTTGACACAACAACAGTTGCTGATGATACCACAAAGGTAGCGGACGTTACTACATCGGCAGAAGCAACGACGTCTGGCGTAGAAACCACAACAGTTGCACAGGATACCACGACGCAAGATGAGTTTACAACAAAAGTTGATGCAACGACGTCTGCGGTTGACACAAAAACACTTGCTTATGATACTACCGAGGGAGTTGAGATTTCTACATCGGCAGATGCAACGACATCTGCCGTAGAGACCACAACAGTTGCACAAGATACCACGACGCAAGTAGAGGTTACAACAAAAGCTGATGCAACGACGTCTGCGGTTGACACAACAACAGTAGCTGATGACACCACAGACGGAGTTGAGATTACTACATCGGACGAAGCAACGACGTCTGCCGTAGACACCACAACAGTTGCTCAAGATATTACGACGCAAGTTGAGGTTACAACAAAAGTTGATGCAACGACATCTGCGGTTGAAACGACCACTGTTGCTGACGATACCATTACAGAAGCTGAGGTTACAACATCAGACGAAACAACGACGTCTGTTGTTGACACAACAACAGTTGCTGATGACAACACAAAGGTAGCGGACGTTACTACATCGGCAGAAGCAACGACATCTACCGTAGATACCACAACAGTTGCACAAGATACCACGACGCAAGATGAGGTTACAATAAAAGCTGATGCAACGACTTCTGCTGTTGACACAACAAGAGTAGCTGATGACACCACAGAGGGATTTGAGATTACTACATCGGCAGATGCAACGAAATCTGCCGTAGAAACCACAACACTTGCACAAGATACCACGACGCAAGTAGAGGTTACAACAAAAGCTGATGCAACGACGTCTGCGGTTTACACAACAACAGTGGCAGATGATACCACCGATGGAGTTGAGATTACTACATCGGCTGAAGCAACGACGTCTGCCGTAGACACCACAACAGTTGCAAAAGATGCTTCGACGCAAGTTGAGGTTACAACAAAAGTTGATACAACGACATCTGCGGTTGAAACGACCACTGTTGCTGACGATACAACTACAGAAGCTGAGGTTACAACAACAGCCGAAGCAACAACGTCTGCTGTTGACACAACAACAGTTGCTGATGATACCACAAAGGTAGCGGACGTTACTACATCGGCAGAAGCAACGACGTCTGGCGTAGAAACCACAACAGTTGCACAGGATACCACGACGCAAGATGAGGTTACAACAAAAGCTGATGCATCGACGTCTGCGGTTGACACAAAAACACTTGTTTATGATACTACCGAGGGAGTTGAGATTTCTACATCGGCAGATGCAACGACATCTGCCGTAGAGACCACAACAGTTGCACAAGATACCACGACGCAAGTAGAGGTTACAACAAAAGCTGATGCAACGACGTCTGCGGTTGACACAACAACAGTAGCTGATGACACCACAGAGGGAGTTGAGATTACTACATCGGCCGATGCAACGACGTCTGTCATAGAAACCACAACAGTTGCACAAGATGCTACGACGCAAGTTGAGGTTACAACAAAAGTTGATGCAACGATATCTGCGATTGAAACGACCACTGTTGCTGACGATACCATTACAGAAGCTGAGGTTACAACAACAGACAAAACAACGACGTCTGTTGTTGACACAACAAAAGTTGCTGATGATACCACAAAGGTAGCGGACATTACTACATCGGCAGAAGGAACGACATCTTCCGTAGATACCACAACAGTTGCACAAGATACCACGACGCAAGATGAGGTTACAACAAAAGCTGATGCAACGACGTCTGCGGTTTACACAACAACAGTAGCTGATGACACCACAGAGGGAATTGAGATTACTACATCGGCAGACGCAACGAAATCTGCCGTAGACACCACAACAGTTGCACAAGATACCACGTCGCAAGTTGAGGTTATAACAACAGCCGAAGGAACGACGTCTGCTGTTGACACAACAACAGTTGCTGATGATACCACAGAGCGAGTTGAGATTACTACTTCGGCCGAAGCAACGACGTCTGCCGTAGACACCACAACAGTTGCACAAGATTCTACGACGCAAGTTGAGGTTACAGCAAAAGTTGATGCAACGACGTCTGCGGTTGACACAACAACAGTTGCTGATGATACCACCGAGGGAGTTGAGATTACTACATCGGACGAAGCAACGACGTCTGCCGTAGACAAAAGAACAGTTGCTCAAGATATTACTACGCAAGTTGAGGTTACAACAAAAGCTGATGCAACGACGTCTGCGGTTGACACAACAACAGTTGCTGATGATACCACCGAGGGAGTTGAGATTACTACATCGGGCGAAGCAACGACGTCTGCCGTAGACACCACAACAGTTGCACAAGATACCACGACGCAAGTTGAGGTTACAACAACAGTCGAAGGAACGACGTCTGCTGTTGACCCAACAACAGTTGCTGATGATACCACGGAGGGACTTGAGATTACTACATCGGCCGATGCAACGACGTCTGCCGTAGAAACCACAACAGATGCAAAAGATGCTACGACGCAAGTTGAGGTTACAACAAAAGTTGATGCAACGACATCTGCGGTTGAAACGACCACTGTTGCTGACGATACAACTACAGAAGCTGAGGTTACAACAACAGCCGAAGCAACAACGTCTGCTGTTGACACAACAACAGTTGCTGATGATACCACAAAAGTAACGGACGTTACTAAATCTGCAGAAGAAACGACTTCTGGCGTAGAAACCACAATAGTTGCACAGGATACTACGACGCAAGATGAGGTTACAACAAAAGCTGATGCAACGACGTCTGCGGTTGACACAACAACAGTGGCAGATGATACCACCGATGGAGTTGAGATTACTACATCCGCTGAAGCAACGACGTCTGCCGTAGATACCACAACAGTTGCACAAGATACCACGACGCAAGTTGAGGTTACAACATCCGCTGAAGCAACGACGTCTGCCGTAGACACCACAGCAGTTGCTAAAGATACTACGACGCAAGTTGAGGTTACAACAAAAGCTGATGCAACGACGTCTGCGGTTGACACAACAACAGTTGCTGATGATACCACCGAGGGACTTGAGATTACTACATCGGCCAATGTAACGACGTCTGCCGTAGAAACCACAACAGATGCAAAAGATGCTACGACGCAAGTTGAGGTTACAACAAAAGTTGATGCAACGACATCTGCGGTTGAAACGACCACTGTTGCTGACGATACCATTACAGAAGCTGAGGTTACAACATCTGACGAAACAACGACGTCTGTTGTTGACACAACAACAGTTGCTGATGACAACACAAAGGTAGCGGATGTTACTACATCGGCAGAAGCAACGACATCTACCGTAGATACCACAACAGTTGCACAAGATACCACGACGCAAGATGAGGTTACAATAAAAGATGATGCAACGACTTCTGCTGTTGACACAACAAGAGTAGCTGATGACACCACAGAGGGATTTGAGATTACTACATCGGCAGATGCAACGAAATATACCGTAGAAACCACAACACTTGCACAAGATAGTACGACGCAAGTAGAGGTTACAACAAAAGCTGATGCAACGACGTCTGCGGTTGACACAACAACAGTGGCAGATGATACCACCGATGGAGTTGAGATTACTACATCGGCTGAAGCAACGACGTCTGCCGTAGACACCACAACAGTTGCAAAAGATGCTACGACGCAAGTTGAGGTTACAACAAAAGTTGATACAACGACATCTGCGGTTGAAAGGACCACTGTTGCTGACGATACAACTACAGAAGCTGAGGGTACAACAACAGCCGAAGCAACAACGTCTGCTGTTGACACAACAACAGTTGCTGATGATACCACAAAGGTAGCGGACGTTACTACATCGGCAGAAGCAACGACGTCTGGCGTAGAATCCACAATAGTTGCACAGGATACCACGACGCAAGATGAGGTTACAACAAAAGCTGATGCAACGACGTCTGCGGTTGATTCAACAACACTTGCTTATGATACTACCGAGGGAGTTGAGATTTCTACATCGGCCGATGCAACGACGTCTGTCATAGAAACCACAACAGTTGCACAAGATGCTACGACGCAAGTCGAGGTTACAACAAAAGTTGATGCAACGATATCTGCGATTGAAACGACCACTGTTGCTGACGATACCATTACAGAAGCTGAGGTTATAACAACAGACAAAACAACGACGTCTGTTGTTGACACAACAAAAGTTGCTGATGATACCACAAAGGTAGCGGACATTACTACATCGGCAGAAGGAACGACATCTTCCGTAGATACCACAACAGTTGCACAAGATACCACGACGCAAGATGAGGTTACAACAAAAGCTGATGCAACGACGTCTGCGGTTGACACAAAAACACTTGCTTATGATACTACCGAGGGAGTTGAGATTTCTACATCGGCAGATGCAACGACATCTGCCGTAGAGACCACAACAGTTGTACACGATACCACGACGCAAGTAGAGGTTACAACAAAAGCTGATGCAACGACGTCTGCGGTTGACACAACAACAGTAGCTGATGACACCACAGACGGAGTTGAGATTACTACATCGGACGAAGCAACGACGTCTGCCGTAGACACCACAAGAGTTGCTCAAGATATTACGAAGCAAGTTGAGGTTACAACAAAAGTTGACGCAACGACATCTGAGGTTGAAACGACCACTGTTGCTGACGATACCATTACAGAAGCTGAGGTTACAACATCAGACGAAACAACGACGTCTGTTGTTGACACAACAACAGTTGCTGATGACAACACAAAGGTAGCGGACGTTACTACATCGGCAGAAGCAACGACATCTACCGTAGATACCACAACAGTTGCACAAGATACCACGACGCAAGATGAGGTTACAATAAAAGCTGATGCAACGACTTCTGCTGTTGACACAACAAGAGTAGCTGATGACACCACAGAGGGATTTGAGATTACTACATCGGCAGATGCAACGAAATCTGCCGTAGAAACCACAACACTTGCACAAGATACCACGACGCAAGTAGAGGTTACAAAAAAAGCTGATGCAACGACGTCTGCGGTTGACACAACAACAGTGGCAGATGATACCACCGATGGAGTTCAGATTACTACATCGGCTGAAGCAACGACGTCTGCCGTAGACACCACAACAGTTGCAAAAGATGCTACGACGCAAGTTGAGGTTACAACAAAAGTTGATACAACGAAATCTGCGGTTGAAACGACCACTGTTGCTGACGATACAACTACAGAAGCTGAGGTTACAACAACAGCCGAAGCAACAACGTCTGCTGTTGACACAACAACAGTTGCTGATGATACCACAAAGGTAGCGGACGTTACTACATCGGCAGAAGCAACGACGTCTGGCGTAGAAACCACAACAGTTGCACAGGATACCACGACGCAAGATGAGGTTACAACAAAAGCTGATGCAACGACGTCTGCGGTTGACACAAAAACACTTGCTTATGATACTACCGAGGGAGTTGAGATTTCTACATCGGCAGATGCAACGACATCTGCCGTAGAGACCACAACAGTTGCACAAGATACCACGACGCAAGTAGAGGTTACAACAAAAGCTGATGCAACGACGTCTGCGGTTGACACAACAACAGTAGCTGATGACACCACAGACGGAGTTGAGATTACTACATCGGACGAAGCAACGACGTCTGCCGTAGACACCACAACAGTTGCTCAAGATATTACGACGCAAGTTGAGGTTACAACAAAAGTTGATGCAACGACATCTGCGGTTGAAACGACCACTGTTGCTGACGATACCATTACAGAAGCTGAGGTTACAACATCAGACGAAACAACGACGTCTGTTGTTGACACAACAACAGTTGCTGATGACAACACAAAGGTAGCGGACGTTACTACATCGGCAGAAGCAACGACATCTACCGTAGATACCACAACAGTTGCACAAGATACCACGACGCAAGATGAGGTTACAACAAAAGCTGATGCAACGACGTCTGCGGTTTACACAACAACAGTGGCAGATGATACCACCGATGGAGTTGAGATTACTACATCGGCTGAAGCAACGACGTCTGCCGTAGACACCACAACAGTTGCAAAAGATGCTTCGACGCAAGTTGAGGTTACAACAAAAGTTGATACAACGACATCTGCGGTTGAAACGACCACTGTTGCTGACGATACAACTACAGAAGCTGAGGTTACAACAACAGCCGAAGCAACAACGTCTGCTGTTGACACAACAACAGTTGCTGATGATACCACAAAGGTAGCGGACGTTACTACATCGGCAGAAGCAACGACGTCTGGCGTAGAAACCACAACAGTTGCACAGGATACCACGACGCAAGATGAGGTTACAACAAAAGCTGATGCATCGACGTCTGCGGTTGACACAAAAACACTTGTTTATGATACTACCGAGGGAGTTGAGATTTCTACATCGGCAGATGCAACGACATCTGCCGTAGAGACCACAACAGTTGCACAAGATACCACGACGCAAGTAGAGGTTACAACAAAAGCTGATGCAACGACGTCTGCGGTTGACACAACAACAGTAGCTGATGACACCACAGAGGGAGTTGAGATTACTACATCGGCCGATGCAACGACGTCTGTCATAGAAACCACAACAGTTGCACAAGATGCTACGACGCAAGTTGAGGTTACAACAAAAGTTGATGCAACGATATCTGCGATTGAAACGACCACTGTTGCTGACGATACCATTACAGAAGCTGAGGTTACAACAACAGACAAAACAACGACGTCTGTTGTTGACACAACAAAAGTTGCTGATGATACCACAAAGGTAGCGGACATTACTACATCGGCAGAAGGAACGACATCTTCCGTAGATACCACAACAGTTGCACAAGATACCACGACGCAAGATGAGGTTACAACAAAAGCTGATGCAACGACGTCTGCGGTTTACACAACAACAGTAGCTGATGACACCACAGAGGGAATTGAGATTACTACATCGGCAGACGCAACGAAATCTGCCGTAGACACCACAACAGTTGCACAAGATACCACGTCGCAAGTTGAGGTTATAACAACAGCCGAAGGAACGACGTCTGCTGTTGACACAACAACAGTTGCTGATGATACCACAGAGCGAGTTGAGATTACTACTTCGGCCGAAGCAACGACGTCTGCCGTAGACACCACAACAGTTGCACAAGATTCTACGACGCAAGTTGAGGTTACAGCAAAAGTTGATGCAACGACGTCTGCGGTTGACACAACAACAGTTGCTGATGATACCACCGAGGGAGTTGAGATTACTACATCGGACGAAGCAACGACGTCTGCCGTAGACAAAAGAACAGTTGCTCAAGATATTACTACGCAAGTTGAGGTTACAACAAAAGCTGATGCAACGACGTCTGCGGTTGACACAACAACAGTTGCTGATGATACCACCGAGGGAGTTGAGATTACTACATCGGGCGAAGCAACGACGTCTGCCGTAGACACCACAACAGTTGCACAAGATACCACGACGCAAGTTGAGGTTACAACAACAGTCGAAGGAACGACGTCTGCTGTTGACCCAACAACAGTTGCTGATGATACCACGGAGGGACTTGAGATTACTACATCGGCCGATGCAACGACGTCTGCCGTAGAAACCACAACAGATGCAAAAGATGCTACGACGCAAGTTGAGGTTACAACAAAAGTTGATGCAACGACATCTGCGGTTGAAACGACCACTGTTGCTGACGATACAACTACAGAAGCTGAGGTTACAACAACAGCCGAAGCAACAACGTCTGCTGTTGACACAACAACAGTTGCTGATGATACCACAAAAGTAACGGACGTTACTAAATCTGCAGAAGAAACGACTTCTGGCGTAGAAACCACAATAGTTGCACAGGATACTACGACGCAAGATGAGGTTACAACAAAAGCTGATGCAACGACGTCTGCGGTTGACACAACAACAGTGGCAGATGATACCACCGATGGAGTTGAGATTACTACATCCGCTGAAGCAACGACGTCTGCCGTAGATACCACAACAGTTGCACAAGATACCACGACGCAAGTTGAGGTTACAACATCCGCTGAAGCAACGACGTCTGCCGTAGACACCACAGCAGTTGCTAAAGATACTACGACGCAAGTTGAGGTTACAACAAAAGCTGATGCAACGACGTCTGCGGTTGACACAACAACAGTTGCTGATGATACCACCGAGGGACTTGAGATTACTACATCGGCCAATGTAACGACGTCTGCCGTAGAAACCACAACAGATGCAAAAGATGCTACGACGCAAGTTGAGGTTACAACAAAAGTTGATGCAACGACATCTGCGGTTGAAACGACCACTGTTGCTGACGATACCATTACAGAAGCTGAGGTTACAACATCTGACGAAACAACGACGTCTGTTGTTGACACAACAACAGTTGCTGATGACAACACAAAGGTAGCGGATGTTACTACATCGGCAGAAGCAACGACATCTACCGTAGATACCACAACAGTTGCACAAGATACCACGACGCAAGATGAGGTTACAATAAAAGATGATGCAACGACTTCTGCTGTTGACACAACAAGAGTAGCTGATGACACCACAGAGGGATTTGAGATTACTACATCGGCAGATGCAACGAAATATACCGTAGAAACCACAACACTTGCACAAGATAGTACGACGCAAGTAGAGGTTACAACAAAAGCTGATGCAACGACGTCTGCGGTTGACACAACAACAGTGGCAGATGATACCACCGATGGAGTTGAGATTACTACATCGGCTGAAGCAACGACGTCTGCCGTAGACACCACAACAGTTGCAAAAGATGCTACGACGCAAGTTGAGGTTACAACAAAAGTTGATACAACGACATCTGCGGTTGAAAGGACCACTGTTGCTGACGATACAACTACAGAAGCTGAGGGTACAACAACAGCCGAAGCAACAACGTCTGCTGTTGACACAACAACAGTTGCTGATGATACCACAAAGGTAGCGGACGTTACTACATCGGCAGAAGCAACGACGTCTGGCGTAGAATCCACAATAGTTGCACAGGATACCACGACGCAAGATGAGGTTACAACAAAAGCTGATGCAACGACGTCTGCGGTTGATTCAACAACACTTGCTTATGATACTACCGAGGGAGTTGAGATTTCTACATCGGCCGATGCAACGACGTCTGTCATAGAAACCACAACAGTTGCACAAGATGCTACGACGCAAGTCGAGGTTACAACAAAAGTTGATGCAACGATATCTGCGATTGAAACGACCACTGTTGCTGACGATACCATTACAGAAGCTGAGGTTATAACAACAGACAAAACAACGACGTCTGTTGTTGACACAACAAAAGTTGCTGATGATACCACAAAGGTAGCGGACATTACTACATCGGCAGAAGGAACGACATCTTCCGTAGATACCACAACAGTTGCACAAGATACCACGACGCAAGATGAGGTTACAACAAAAGCTGATGCAACGACGTCTGCGGTTGACACAAAAACACTTGCTTATGATACTACCGAGGGAGTTGAGATTTCTACATCGGCAGATGCAACGACATCTGCCGTAGAGACCACAACAGTTGTACACGATACCACGACGCAAGTAGAGGTTACAACAAAAGCTGATGCAACGACGTCTGCGGTTGACACAACAACAGTAGCTGATGACACCACAGACGGAGTTGAGATTACTACATCGGACGAAGCAACGACGTCTGCCGTAGACACCACAAGAGTTGCTCAAGATATTACGAAGCAAGTTGAGGTTACAACAAAAGTTGACGCAACGACATCTGAGGTTGAAACGACCACTGTTGCTGACGATACCATTACAGAAGCTGAGGTTACAACATCAGACGAAACAACGACGTCTGTTGTTGACACAACAACAGTTGCTGATGACAACACAAAGGTAGCGGACGTTACTACATCGGCAGAAGCAACGACATCTACCGTAGATACCACAACAGTTGCACAAGATACCACGACGCAAGATGAGGTTACAATAAAAGCTGATGCAACGACTTCTGCTGTTGACACAACAAGAGTAGCTGATGACACCACAGAGGGATTTGAGATTACTACATCGGCAGATGCAACGAAATCTGCCGTAGAAACCACAACACTTGCACAAGATACCACGACGCAAGTAGAGGTTACAAAAAAAGCTGATGCAACGACGTCTGCGGTTGACACAACAACAGTGGCAGATGATACCACCGATGGAGTTCAGATTACTACATCGGCTGAAGCAACGACGTCTGCCGTAGACACCACAACAGTTGCAAAAGATGCTACGACGCAAGTTGAGGTTACAACAAAAGTTGATACAACGAAATCTGCGGTTGAAACGACCACTGTTGCTGACGATACAACTACAGAAGCTGAGGTTACAACAACAGCCGAAGCAACAACGTCTGCTGTTGACACAACAACAGTTGCTGATGATACCACAAAGGTAGCGGACGTTACTACATCGGCAGAAGCAACGACGTCTGGCGTAGAAACCACAACAGTTGCACAGGATACCACGACGCAAGATGAGGTTACAACAAAAGCTGATGCAACGACGTCTGCGGTTGACACAAAAACACTTGCTTATGATACTACCGAGGGAGTTGAGATTTCTACATCGGCAGATGCAACGACATCTGCCGTAGAGACCACAACAGTTGCACAAGATACCACGACGCAAGTAGAGGTTACAACAAAAGCTGATGCAACGACGTCTGCGGTTGACACAACAACAGTAGCTGATGACACCACAGACGGAGTTGAGATTACTACATCGGACGAAGCAACGACGTCTGCCGTAGACACCACAACAGTTGCTCAAGATATTACGACGCAAGTTGAGGTTACAACAAAAGTTGATGCAACGACATCTGCGGTTGAAACGACCACTGTTGCTGACGATACCATTACAGAAGCTGAGGTTACAACATCAGACGAAACAACGACGTCTGTTGTTGACACAACAACAGTTGCTGATGACAACACAAAGGTAGCGGACGTTACTACATCGGCAGAAGCAACGACATCTACCGTAGATACCACAACAGTTGCACAAGATACCACGACGCAAGATGAGGTTACAATAAAAGCTGATGCAACGACTTCTGCTGTTGACACAACAAGAGTAGCTGATGACACCACAGAGGGATTTGAGATTACTACATCGGCAGATGCAACGAAATCTGCCGTAGAAACCACAACACTTGCACAAGATACCACGACGCAAGTAGAGGTTACAACAAAAGCTGATGCAACGACGTCTGCGGTTTACACAACAACAGTGGCAGATGATACCACCGATGGAGTTGAGATTACTACATCGGCCGATGCAACGACGTCTGTCATAGAAACCACAAAAGTTGCACAAGATGCTACGACGCAAGTTGAGGTTACAACAAAAGTTGATGCAACGATATCTGCGATTGAAACGACCACTGTTGCTGACGATATCATTACAGAAGCTGAGGTTACAACAACAGACAAAACAACGATGTCTGTTGTTGACACAACAAAAGTTGCTGATGATACCACAAATTTAGCGGACATTACTACATCGGCAGAAGGAACGACATCTTCCGTAGATACCACAACAGTTGCACAAGATACCACGACGCAAGATGAGGTTACAACAAAAGCTGATGCAACGACGTCTGCGGTTGACACAACAACAGTAGCTGATGACACCACAGAGGGAATTGAGATTACTACATCGGCAGACGCAACGAAATCTTCCGTAGACACCACAACAGTTGCACAAGATACCACGTCGCAAGTTGAGGTTATAACAACAGCCGAAGGAACGACGTCTGCTGTTGACACAACAACAGTTGCTGATGATACCACAGAGCGAGTTGAGATTACTACTTCGGCCGAAGCAACGACGTCTGCCGTAGACACCACAACAGTTGCACAAGATTCTACGACGCAAGTTGAGGTTACAGCAAAAGTTGATGCAACGACGTCTGCGGTTGACACAACAACAGTTGCTGATGATACCACCGAGGGAGTTGAGATTACTACATCGGACGAAGCAACGACGTCTGCCGTAGACAAAAGAACAGTTGCTCAAGATATTACTACGCAAGTTGAGGTTACAACAAAAGTTGATGCAACGACGTCTGCGGTTGACACAACAACAGTTGCTGATGATACCACCGAGGGAGTTGAGATTACTACATCGGGCGAAGCAACGACGTCTGCCGTAGACACCACAACAGTTGCACAAGATACCACGACGCAAGTTGAGGTTACAACAACAGCCGAAGGAACGACGTCTGCTGTTGACCCAACAACAGTTGCTGATGATACCACGGAGGGACTTGAGATTACTACATCGGCCGATGCAACGACGTCTGCCGTAGAAACCACAACAGATGCAAAAGATGCTACGACGCAAGTTGAGGTTACAACAAAAGTTGATGCAACGACATCTGCGGTTGAAACGACCACTGTTGCTGACGATACAACTACAGAAGCTGAGATTACAACAACAGCCGAAGCAACAACGTCTGCTGTTGACACAACAACAGTTGCTGATGATACCACAAAAGTAACGGATGTTACTAAATCTGCAGAAGAAACGACTTCTGGCGTAGAAACCACAACAGTTGCACAGGATACTACGACGCAAGATGAGGTTACAACAAAAGCTGATGCAACGACGTCTGCGGTTGACACAACAACAGTGGCAGATGATACCACCGATGGAGTTGAGATTACTACATCCGCTGAAGCAACGACGTCTGCCGTGGATACCACAACAGTTGCACAAGATACCACGACGCAAGTTGAAGTTACAACATCCGCTGAAGCAACGACATCTGCCGTAGACACCACAGCAGTTGCTAAAGATACTACGACGCAAGTTAAGGTTACAACAAAAGCTGATGCAACGACGTCTGCGGAAGACACAACAACAGTTGCTGATGATACCACCGAGGGACTTGAGATTACTACATCGGCCAATGCAACGACGTCTGCCGTAGAAACCACAACAGATGCAAAAGATGCTACGACGCAAGTTGAGGTTACCACAAAAGTTGATGCAACGACATCTGCGGTTGAAACGACCACTGTTGCTGACGATACCATTACAGAAGCTGAGGTTACAACATCAGACGAAACAACGACGTCTGTTGTTGACACAACAACAGTTGCTGATGATAACACAAAGGTAGCGGATGTTACTACATCGGCAGAAGCAACGACATCTACCGTAGATACCACAACAGTTGCACAAGATACCACGACGCAAGATGAGGTTACAATAAAAGATGATGCAACGACTTCTGCTGTTGACACAACAACAGTGGCAGATGACACCACCGATGGAGTTGAGATTACTACATCGGCTGAAGCAACGACGTCTGCCGTAGACACCACAACAGTTGCAAAAGATGCGACGACGCAAGTTGAGGTTACAACAAAAGTTGATACAACGACATCTGCGGTTGAAACGACCACTGTTGCTGACGATACAACTACAGAAGCTGAGGTTACAACAACAGCCGAAGCAACAACGTCTGCTGTTGACACAACAACAGTTGCTGATGATACCACAAAGGTAGCGGACGTTACTACATCGGCAGAAGCAACGACGTCTGGCGTAGAAACCACAATAGTTGCACAGGATACCACGACGCAAGATGAGGTTACAACAAAAGCTGATGCAACGACGTCTGCGGTTGACTCAACAACACTTGCTTATGATACTACCGAGGGAGTTGAGATTTCTACATCGGCAGATGCAACGACATCTGTCGTAGAGACCACAACAGTTGCACAAGATACCATGACGCAAGTAGAGGTTACAACAAAAGCTGATGCAACGACGTCTGCGGTTGACACAACAACAGTAGCTGATGACACCAGAGAGGGAGTTGAGATTACTACACCGGCCGATGCAACGACGTCTGTCATAGAAACCACAACAGTTGCACAAGATGCTACGACGCAAGTCGAGGTTACAACAAAAGTTGAAGCAACGATATCTGCGATTGAAACGACCACTGTTGCTGACGATACCATTACAGAAGCTGAGGTTACAACAACAGACAAAACAACGACGTCTGTTGTTGACACAAAAAAAGTTGCTGATGATACCACAAAGGTAGCGGACATTACTACATCGGCAGAAGGAACGACATCTTCCGTAGATACCACAACAGTTGCACAAGATACCACGACGCAAGATGAGGTTACAACAAAAGCTGATGCAACGACGTCTGCGGTTGACACAAAAACACTTGCTTATGATACTACCGAGGGAGTTGAGATTTATACATCGGCAGATGCAACGACATCTGCCGTAGAGACCACAACAGTTGTACACGATACCACGACGCAAGTAGAGGTTACAACAAAAGCTGATGCAACGACGTCTGCGGTTGACACAACAACAGTAGCTGATGACACCACAGACGGAGTTGAGATTACTACATCGGACGAAGCAACGACGTCTGCCATAGAAACCACAACAGTTGCACAAGATATTACGACGCAAGTTGAGGTTACAACAAAAGTTGATGCAACGACATCTGAGGTTGAAACGACCACTGTTGCTGACGATACCATTACAGAAGCTGAGGTTACAACATCAGACGAAACAACGACGTCTGTTGTTGACACAACAACATTTGCTGATGACAACACAAAGGTAGCGGACGTTATTACATTGGCAGAAGCAACGACATCTACCGTAGATACCACAACAGTTGCACAAGATACCACGACGCAAGATGAGGTTACAATAAAAGCTGATGCAACGACTTCTGCTGTTGACACAACAAGAGTAGCTGATGACACCACAGAGGGATTTGAGATTACTACATCGGCAGATGCAACGAAATCTGCCGTAGAAACCACAACACTTGCACAAGTTACCACGACGCAAGTAGAGGTTACAACAAAAGCTGATGCAACGACGTCTGCGGTTGACACAACAACATTGGCAGATGATACCACCGATGGAGTTGAGATTACTACATCGGCTGAAGCAACGACGTCTGCCGTAGACACCACAACAGTTGCAAAAGATGCTACGACGCAAGTTGAGGTTACAACAAAAGTTGATACAACGACATCTGCGGTTGAAACGACGACTGTTGCTGACGATACAACTACAGAAGCTGAGGTTACAACAACAGCCGAAGCAACAACGTCTGCTGTTGACACAACAACAGTTGCTGATGATACCACAAAGGTAGCGGACGTTACTACATCGGCAGAAGCAACGACGTCTGGCGTAGAAACCACAACAGTTGCACAGGATACCACGATGCAAGATGAGGTTACAACAAAAGCTGATGCAACGACGTCTGCGGTTGACACAAAAACACTTGCTTATGATACTACCGAGGGAGTTGAGATTTCTACATCGGCAGATGCAACGACATCTGCCGTAGAGACCACAACAGTTGCACAAGATACCACGACGCAAGTAGAGGTTACAACAAAAGCTGATGCAACGACGTCTGCGGTTGACACAACAACAGTAACTGATGACACCACAGAGGGAGTTGAGATTACTACATCGGCCGATGCAACGACGTCTGTCATAGAAACCACAAAAGTTGCACAAGATGCTACGACGCAAGTTGAGGTTACAACAAAAGTTGATGCAACGATATCTGCGATTGAAACGACCACTGTTGCTGACGATATCATTACAGAAGCTGAGGTTACAACAACAGACAAAACAACGACGTCTGTTGTTGACACAACAAAAGTTGCTGATGATACCACAAAGTTAGCGGACATTACTACATCGGCAGAAGGAACGACATCTTCCGTAGATACCACAACAGTTGCACAAGATACCACGACGCAAGATGAGGTTACAACAAAAGCTGATGCAACGACGTCTGCGGTTGACACAACAACAGTAGCTGATGACACCACAGACGGAGTTGAGATTACTACATCGGACGAAGCAACGACGTCTGCCGTAGACACCACAACAGTTGCACAAGATACCACGACGCAAGTTGAGGTTATAACAACAGCCGAAGGAACGACGTCTGCTGTTGACACAACAACAGTTGCTGATGATACCACAGAGCGAGTTGAGATTACTACTTCGGCCGAAGCAACGACGTCTGCCGTAGACACCACAACAGTTGCACAAGATTCTACGACGCAAGTTGAGGTTACAGCAAAAGTTGATGCAACGACGTCTGCGGTTGACACAACAACAGTTGCTGATGATACCACCGAGGGAGTTGAGATTACTACATCGGACGAAGCAACGACGTCTGCCGTAGACACAACAACAGTTGCTCAAGATATTACTACGCAAGTTGAGGTTACAACAAAAGCTGATGCAACGACGTCTGCGGTTGACACAACAACAGTTGCTGATGATACCACCGAGGGAGTTGAGATTACTACATCGGGCGAAGCAACGACGTCTGCCGTAGACACCACAACAGTTGCACAAGATACCACGACGCAAGTTGAGGTTACAACAACAGCCGAAGGAACGACGTCTGCTGTTGACCCAACAACAGTTGCTGATGATACCACGGATGGACTTGAGATTACTACATCGGCCGATGCAACGACGTCTGCCGTAGAAACCACAACAGATGCAAAAGATGCAACGACGCAAGTTGAGGTTACAACAAAAGTTGATGCAACGACATCTGCGGTTGAAACGACCACTGTTGCTGACGATACAACTACAGAAGCTGAGGTTACAACAACAGCCGAAGCAACAACGTCTGCTGTTGACACAACAACAGTTGCTGATGATACCACAAAAGTAACGGACGTTACTAAATCGGCAGAAGAAACGACGTCTGGCGTAGAAACCACAACAGTTGCACAGGATACCACGACGCAAGATGAGGTTACAACAAAAGCTGATGCAACGACGTCTGCGGTTGACGCAACAACAGTGGCAGATGATACCACCGATGGAGTTGAGATTACTACATCCGCTGAAGCAACGACGTCTGCCGTGGATACCACAACAGTTGCACAAGATACCACGACGCAAGTTGAAGTTACAACATCCGCTGAAGCAACGACATCTGCCGTAGACACCACAGCAGTTGCTAAAGATACTACGACGCAAGTTGAGGTTACAACAAAAGCTGATGCAACGACGTCTGCGGATGACACAACAACAGTTGCTGATGATACCACCGAGGGACTTGAGATTACTACATCGGCCAATGCAACGACGTCTGCCGTAGAAACCACAACAGATGCAAAAGATGCTACGACGCAAGTTGAGGTTACCACAAAAGTTGATGCAACGACATCTGCGGTTGAAACGACCACTGTTGCTGACGATACCATTACAGAAGCTGAGGTTACAACATCAGACAAAACAACGACGTCTGTTGTTGACACAACAAAAGTTTCTGATGATACCACAAAGGTAGCGGACATTACTACATCGGCAGAAGGAACGACATCTTCCGTAGATACCACAACAGTTGCACAAGATACCACGACGCAAGATGAGGTTACAACAAAAGCTGATGCAACGACGTCTGCGGTTGACACAACAACAGTAGCTGATGACACCACTGAGGGAGTCGAGATTACTACATCGGCAGACGCAACGAAATCTTCCGTAGACACCACAACAGTTGCACAAGATACCACGACGCAAGTTGAGGTTATAACAACAGCCGAAGGAACGACGTCTGCTGTTGACACAACAACAGTTGCTGATGATACCACAGAGCGAGTTGAGATTACTACTTCGGCCGAAGCAACGACGTCTGCCGTAGACACCACAACAGTTGCACAAGATTCTACGACGCAAGTTGAGGTTACAACAAAAGCTGATGCAACGACGTCTGCGGTTGACACAACAACAGTTGCTGATGATACCACCGAGGGAGTTGAGATTACTACATCGGGCGAAGCAACGACGTCTGCCGTAGACACCACAACAGTTGCACAAGATACCACGACGAAAGTTGAGGTTACAACAACAGCCGAAGGAACGACGTCTGCTGTTGACCCAACAACAGTTGCTGATGATACCACGGAGGGACTTGAGATTACTACATCGGACGATGCAACGACGTCTGCCGTAGAAACCACAACAGATGCGAAAGATGCTACGACGCAAGTTGAGGTTACAACAAAAGTTGATGCAACGACATCTGCGGTTGAAACGACCACTGTTGCTGACGATACCATTACAGAAGCTGAGGTTACAACATCAGACGAAACAACGACGTCTGTTGTTGACACAACAACAGTTGCTGATGACAACACAAAGGTAGCGGACGTTACTACATTGGCAGAAGCAACGACATCTACCGTAGATACCACAACAGTTGCACAAGATACCACGACGCAAGATAAGGTTACAATAAAAGCTGATGCAACGACTTCTGCTGTTGACACAACAAGAGTAGCTGATGACACCACAGAGGGATTTGAGATTACTACATCGGCAGATGCAACGAAATCTGCCGTAGAAACCACAACACTTGCACAAGATACCACGACGCAAGTAGAGGTTACAACAAAAGCTGATGCAACGACGTCTGCGGTTGACACAACAACAGTGGCAGATGATACCATCGATGGAGTTGAGATTACTACATCGGCTGAAGCAACGACGTCTGCCGTAGACACCACAACAGTTGCAAAAGATGCTACGACGCAAGTTGAGGTTACAACAAAAGTTGATACAACGACATCTGCGGTTGAAACGACCACTGTTGCTGACGATACAACTACAGAAGCTGAGGTTACAACAACAGCCGAAGCAACAACGTCTGCTGTTGACACAACAACAGTTGCTGATGATACCACAAAGGTAGCGGACGTTACTACATCGGCAGAAGCAACGACGTCTGGCGTAGAAACCACAACAGTTGCACAGGATACCACGACGCAAGATGAGGTTACAACAAAAGCTGATGCAACGACGTCTGCGGTTGACACAAAAACACTTGCTTATGATACTACCGAGGGAGTTGAGATTTCTACATCGGCAGATGCAACGACATCTGCCGTAGAGACCACAACAGTTGCACAAGATACCACGACGCAAGTAGAGGTTACAACAAAAGCTGATGCAACGACGTCTGCGGTTGACACAACAACAGTAGCTGATGACACCACAGAGGGAGTTGAGATTACTACATCGGCCGATGCAACGACGTCTGTCATAGAAACCACAACAGTTGCACAAGATGCTACGACGCAAGTTGCGGTTACAACAAAAGTTGATGCAACGATATCTGCGATTGAAACGACCACTGTTGCTGATGATACCATTACAGAAGCTGAGGTTACAACAACAGACAAAACAACGACGTCTGTTGTTGACACAACAAAAGTTTCTGATGATACCACAAAGGTAGCGGACATTACTACATCGGCAGAAGGAACGACATCTTCCGTAGATACCACAACAGTTGCACAAGATACCACGACGCAAGATGAGGTTACAACAAAAGCTGATGCAACGACGTCTGCGGTTGACACAACAACAGTAGCTGATGACACCACAGACGGAGTTGAGATTACTACATCGGACGAAGCAACGACGTCTGCCGTAGACACCACAACAGTTGCTCAAGATATTACGACGCAAGTTGAGGTTACAACAAAAGTTGATGCAACGACATCTGAGGTTGAAACGACCACTGTTGCTGACGATACCATTACAGAAGCTGAGGTTACAACATCAGACGAAACAACGACGTCTGTTGTTGACACAACAACAGTTGCTGATGACAACACAAAGGTAGCGGACGTTACTACATTGGCAGAAGCAACGACATCTACCGTAGATACCACAACAGTTGCACAAGATACCACGACGCAAGATGAGGTTACAATAAAAGCTGATGTAACCACTTCTGCTGTTGACACAACAAGAGTAGCTGATGACACCACAGAGGGATTTGAGATTACTACATCGGCAGATGCAACGAAATCTGCCGTAGAAACCACAACACTTGCACAAGATACCACGACGCAAGTAGAGGTTACAATAAAAGCTGATGCAACGACGTCTGCGGTTGACACAACAACAGTGGCAGATGATACCACCGATGGAGTTGAGATTACTACATCGGCTGAAGCAACGACGTCTGCCGTAGACACCACAACAGTTGCAAAAGATGGTACGACGCAAGTTGAGGTTACAACAAAAGTTGATACAACGACATCTGCGGTTGAAACGACCACTGTTGCTGACGATACAACTACAGAAGCTGAGGTTACAACAACAGCCGAAGCAACAACGTCTGCTGTTGACACAACAACAGTTGCTGATGATACCACAAAGGTAGCGGACGTTACTACATCGGCAGAAGCAACGACGTCTGGCGTAGAAACCACAACAGTTGCACAGGATACCACGACGCAAGATGAGGTTACAACAAAAGCTGATGCAACGACGTCTGCGGTTGACACAAAAACACTTGCTTATGATACTACCGAGGGAGTTGAGATTTCTACATCGGCAGATGCAACGACATCTGCCGTAGAGACCACAACAGTTGCACAAGATACCACGACGCAAGTAGAGGTTACAACAAAAGCTGATGCAACGACGTCTGCGGTTGACACAACAACAGTAGCTGATGACACCACAGAGGGAGTTGAGATTACTACATCGGCCGATGCAACGACGTCTGTCATAGAAACCACAACAGTTGCACAAGATGCTACGACGCAAGTTGCGGTTACAACAAAAGTTGATGCAACGATATCTGCGATTGAAACGACCACTGTTGCTGACGATACCATTACAGAAGCTGAGGTTACAACAACAGACAAAACAACGACGTCTGTTGTTGACACAACAAAAGTTTCTGATGATACCACAAAGGTAGCGGACATTACTACATCGGCAGAAGGAACGACATCTTCCGTAGATACCACAACAGTTGCACAAGATACCACGACGCAAGATGAGGTTACAACAAAAGCTGATGCAACGACGTCTGCGGTTGACACAAAAACACTTGCTTATGATACTACCGAGGGAGTTGAGATTTATACATCGGCAGATGCAACGACATCTGCCGTAGAGACCACAACAGTTGTACACGATACCACGACGCAAGTAGAGGTTACAACAAAAGCTGATGCAACGACGTCTGCGGTTGACACAACAACAGTAGCTGATGACACCACAGAGGGAGTTGAGATTACTACATCGGCCGATGCAACGACGTCTGTCATAGAAACCACAACAGTTGCACAAGATGCTACGACGCAAGTTGCGGTTACAACAAAAGTTGATGCAACGATATCTGCGATTGAAACGACCACTGTTGCTGACGATACCATTACAGAAGCTGAGGTTACAACAACAGACAAAACAACGACGTCTGTTGTTGACACAACAAAAGTTTTTGATGATACCACAAAGGTAGCGGACATTACTACATCGGCAGAAGGAACGATATCTTCCGTAGAGACCACAACAGTTGTACACGATACCACGACGCAAGTAGAGGTTACAACAAAAGCTGATGCAACGACGTCTGGTGTTGACACAACAACAGTAGCTGATGATACCACCGAGGGAGTTGAGATTACTACATCGGACGAAGCAACGACGTCTGCCGTAGACACCACAACAGTTGCTCAAGATATTACGAAGCAAGTTGAGGTTACAACAAAAGTTGATGCAACGACATCTGAGGTTGAAACGACCACTGTTGCTGACGATACCATTACAGAAGCTGAGGTTACAACATCAGACGAAACAACGACGTCTGTTGTTGACACAACAACAGTTGCTGATGACAACACAAAGGTAGCGGACGTTACTACATTGGCAGAAGCAACGACATCTACCGTAGATACCACAACAGTTGCACAAGATACCAAGACGCAAGATGAGGTTACAATAAAAGCTGATGTAACCACTTCTGCTGTTGACACAACAAGAGTAGCTGATGACACCACAGAGGGATTTGAGATTACTACATCGGCAGATGCAACGAAATCTGCCGTAGAAACCACAACACTTGCACAAGATACCACGACGCAAGTAGAGGTTACAACAAAAGCTGATGCAACGACGTCTGCGGTTGACACAACAACAGTGGCAGATGATACCACCGATGGAGTTGAGATTACTACATCGGCTGAAGCAACGACGTCTGCCGTAGACACCACAACAGTTGCAAAAGATGGTACGACGCAAGTTGAGGTTACAACAAAAGTTGATACAACGACATCTACGGTTGAAACGACCACTGTTGCTGACGATACAACTACAGAAGCTGAGGTTACAACAACAGCCGAAGCAACAACGTCTGCTGTTGACACAACAACAGTTGCTGATGATACCACAAAGGTAGCGGACGTTACTACATCGGCAGAAGCAACGACGTCTGGCGTAGAAACCACAACAGTTGCACAGGATACCACGACGCAAGATGAGGTTACAACAAAAGCTGATGCAACGACGTCTGCGGTTGACACAAAAACACTTGCTTATGATACTACCGAGGGAGTTGAGATTTCTACATCGGCCGATGCAACGACATCTGCCGTAGAGACCACAACAGTTGCACAAGATACCACGACGCAAGTAGAGGTTACAACAAAAGCTGATGCAACGACGTCTGCGGTTGACACAACAACAGTAGCTGATGACACCACAGAGGGAGTTGAGATTACTACATCGGCCGATGCAACGACGTCTGTCATAGAAACCACAAAAGTTGCACAAGATGCTACGACGCAAGTTGCGGTTACAACAAAAGTTGATGCAACGATATCTGCGATTGAAACGACCACTGTTGCTGACGATACCATTACAGAAGCTGAGGTTACAACAACAGACAAAACAACGACGTCTGTTGTTGACACAACAAAAGTTTCTGATGATACCACAAAGGTAGCGGACATTACTACATCGGCCGATGCAACGACGTCTGTCATAGAGACCACAACAGTTGTACACGATACCACGACACAAGTAGAGGTTACAACAAAAGCTGATGCAACGACGTCTGCGGTTGACACAACAACAGTTGCTGATGATACCACCGAGGGACTTGAGATTACTACATCGGCCGATGCAACGACGTCTGCCGTAGAAACCACAACAGATGCGAAAGATGCTACGACGCAAGTTGAGGTTACAACAAAAGTTGATGCAACGACATCTGCGGTTGAAACGACCACTGTTGCTGACGATACCATTACAGAAGCTGAGGTTACAACATCAGACGAAACAACGACGTCTGTTGTTGAAACAACAACAGTTGCTGATGACAACACAAAGGTAGCGGACGTTACTACATTGGCAGAAGCAACGACATCTACCGTAGATACCACAACAGTTGCACAAGATACCACGACGCAAGATAAGGTTACAATAAAAGCTGATGCAACGACTTCTGCTGTTGACACAACAAGAGTAGCTGATGACACCACAGAGGGATTTGAGATTACTACATCGGCAGATGCAACGAAATTTGCCGTAGAAACCACAACACTTGCACAAGATACCACGACGCAAGTAGAGGTTACAACAAAAGCTGATGCAACGACGTCTGCGGTTGACACAACAACAGTGGCAGATGATACCACCGATGGAGATGAGATTACTACATCGGCTGAAGCAACGACGTCTGCCGTAGACACCACAACAGTTGCAAAAGATGCTACGACGCAAGTTGAGGTTACAACAAAAGTTGATACAACGACATCTGCGGTTGAAACGACCACTGTTGCTGACGATACAACTACAGAAGCTGAGGTTACAACAACAGCCGAAGCAACAACGTCTGCTGTTGACACAACAACAGTTGCTGATGATACCACAAAGGTAGCGGACGTTACTACATCGGCAGAAGCAACGACGTCTGGCGTAGAAACCACAACAGTTGCACAGGATACCACGACGCAAGATGAGGTTACAACAAAAGCTGATGCAACGACGTCTGCGGTTGACACAAAAACACTTGCTTATGATACTACCGAGGGAGTTGAGATTTCTACATCGGCAGATGCAACGACATCTGCCGTAGAGACCACAACAGTTGCACAAGATACCACGACGCAAGTAGAGGTTACAACAAAAGCTGATGCGACGACGTCTGCGGTTGACACAACAACAGTAGCTGATGACACCACAGAGGGAGTTGAGATTACTACATCGGCCGATGCAACGACGTCTGTCATAGAAACCACAACAGTTGCACAAGATGCTACGACGCAAGTTGAGGTTACAACAAAAGTTGATGCAACGATATCTGCGATTGAAACGACCACTGTTGCTGACGATACCATTACAGAAGCTGAGGTTACAACATCAGACGAAACAACGACGTCTGTTGTTGACACAACAACAGTTGCTGATGACAACACAAAGGTAGCGGACGTTACTACATTGGCAGAAGCAACGACATCTACCGTAGATACCACAACAGTTGCACAAGATACCACGACGCAAGATGAGGTTACAATAAAAGCTGATGCAACGACTTCTGCTGTTGACACAACAAGAGTAGCTGATGACACCACAGAGGGAATTGAGATTACTACATCGGCAGACGCAACGAAATCTGTCGTAGACACCACAACAGTTGCACAAGATACCACGACGCAAGTTGAGGTTATAACAACAGCCGAAGGAACGACGTCTGCTGTTGACACAACAACAGTTGCTGATGATACCACAGAGCGAGTTGAGATTACTACTTCGGCCGAAGCAACGACGTCTGCCGTAGACACCACAACAGTTGCACAAGATTCTACGACGCAAGTTGAGGTTACAGCAAAAGTTGATGCAACGACGTCTGCGGTTGACACAACAACAGTTGCTGATGGTACCACCGAGGGAGTTGAGATTACTACACCGGGCGAAGCAACGACGTCTGCCGTAGACACCACAACAGTTGCACAAGATACCACGACGCAAGTTGAGGTTACAACAAAAGCTGATGCAACGACGTCTGCGGTTGACACAACAACAGTTGCTGATGATACCACCGAGGGACTTGAGATTACTACATCGGCCGATGCAACGACGTCTGCCGTAGAAACCACAACAGATGCGAAAGATGCTACGACGCAAGTTGAGGTTACAACAAAAGTTGATGCAACGACATCTGCGGTTGAAACGACCACTGTTGCTGACGATACCATTACAGAAGCTGAGGTTACAACATCAGACGAAACAACGACGTCTGTTGTTGACACAACAACAGTTGCTGATGACAACACAAAGGTAGCGGACGTTACTACATTGGCAGAAGCAACGACATCTACCGTAGATACCACAACAGTTGCACAAGATACCACGACGCAAGATGAGGTTACAATAAAAGCTGATGCCACGACTTCTGCTGTTGACACAATAAGAGTAGCTGATGACACCACAGAGGGATTTGAGATTACTACATCGGCAGATGCAACGAAATCTGCCGTAGAAACCACAACACTTGCACAAGATACCACGACGCAAGTAGAGGTTACAACAAAAGCTGATGTAACGACGTCTGCGGTTGACACAACAACAGTGGCAGATGATACCACCGATGGAGTTGAGATTACTACATCGGCTGAAGCAACGATGTCTGCCGTAGAAACCACAACAGATGCGAAAGATATTACGATGCAAGTTGAGGTTACAACAAAAGTTGATGCAACGATATCTGCGATTGAAACGACCACTGTTGCTGACGATACCATTACAGAAGCTGAGGTTACAACAACAGACAAAACAACGACGTCTGTTGTTGACACAACAAAAGTTTCTGATGATACCACAAAGGTAGCGGACGTTACTACATCGGCAGAAGCAACGACATCTTCCGTAGATACCACAACAGTTGCACAAGATACCACGACGCAAGATGAGGTTACAACAAAAGCTGATGCAACGACGTCTGCGGTTGACACAAAAACACTTGCTTATGATACTACCGAGGGAGTTGAGATTTATACATCGGCAGATGCAACGACATCTGCCGTAGAGACCACAACAGTTGTACACGATACCACGACGCAAGTAGAGGTTACAACAAAAGCTGATGCAACGACGTCTGCGGTTGACACAACAACAGTAGCTGATGACACCACAGAGGGAATTGAGATTACTACATCGGCAGACGCTACGAAATCTGCCGTAGACACCACAACAGTTGCACAAGATACCACGTCGCAAGTTGAGGTTATAACAACAGCCGAAGGAACGACGTCTACTGTTGACACAACAACAGTTGCTGATGATACCACAGAGCGAGTTGAGATTACTACTTCGGCCGAAGCAACGACGTCTGCCGTAGACACCACAACAGTTGCACAAGATTCTACGACGCAAGTTGAGGTTACAGCAAAAGTTGATGCAACGACGTCTGCGGTTGACACAACAACAGTTGCTGATGATACCACCGAGGGAGTTGAGATTACTACATCGGACGAAGCAACGACGTCTGCCGTAGACACAACAACAGTTGCTCAAGATATTACTACGCAAGTTGAGGTTACAACAAAAGCTGATGCAACGACGTCTGCGGTTGACACAACAACAGTTGCTAATGATACCACCGAGGGAGTTGAGATTACTACATCGGGCGAAGCAACGACGTCTGCCGTAGACACCACAACAGTTGCACAAGATACCACGTCGCAAGTTGAGGTTACAACAACAGCCGAAGGAACGACGTCTGCTGTTGACCCAACAACAGTTGCTGATGATACCACGGAGGGATTTGAGATTACTACATCGGCCGATGCAACGACGTCTGCCGTAGAAACCTCAACATATGCAAAAGATGCTACGACGCAAGTTGAGGTTACAATAAAAGTTGATGCAACGACATCTGCGGTTGAAACGACCACTGTTGCTGACGATACAACTACAGAAGCTGAGGTTACAACAACAGCCGAAGCAACAACGTCTGCTGTTGACACAACAACAGTTGCTGATGATACCACAAAAGTAACGGACGTTACTAAATCGGCAGAAGAAACGACGTCTGGCGTAGAAAGCACAACAGTTGCACAGGATACCACGACGCAAGATGAGGTTACAACAAAAGTTGATGCAACGACGTATGCGGTTGACACAACAAAACTTGCTTATGATACTACCGAGGGAGTTGAGATTTCTACATCGGCAGATGCAACGACACCTGCCGTAGAGACCACAACAGTTGCACAAGATACCACGACGCAAGTAGAGGTTACAACAAAAGCTGATGCAACGACGTCTGCGGTTGACACAACAACAGTAGCTGATGACACCACTGAGGGAGTTGAGATTACGACACCGGGCGAAGCAACGACGTCTGCCGTAGACACCACAGCAGTTGCTAAAGATACTACGACGCAAGTTGAGGTTACAACAAAAGCTGATGCAACGACGTCTGCGGTTGACACAACAACAGTTGCTGATGATACCACCGAGGGACTTGAGATTACTACATCGGCCGATGCAACGACGTCTGCCGTAGAAACCACAACAGATGCGAAAGATGCTACGACGCAAGTTGAGGTTACAACAAAAGTTGATGCAACGACATCTGCGGTTGAAACGACCACTGTTGCTGACGATACCATTACAGAAGCTGAGGTTACAACATCAGACGAAACAACGACGTCTGTTGTTGACACAACAACAGTTGCTGATGACAACACAAAGGTAGCGGACGTTACTACATCGGCAGAAGCAACGACATCTACCGTAGATACCACAACAGTTGCACAAGATACCACGACGCAAGATGAGGATACAATAAAAGCTGATGCAACGACTTCTGCTGTTGACACAACAAGAGTAACTGATGACACCACAGAGGGATTTGAGATTACTACATCGGCAGATGCAACGAAATCTGCCGTAGAAACCTCAACACTTGCACAAGATACCACGACGCAAGTAGAGGTTACAACAAAAGCTGACGCAACGACGTCTGCGGTTGACACAACAACAGTGGCAGATGATACCACCGATGGAGTTGAGATTACTACATCGGCTGAAGCAACGACGTCTGCCGTAGACACCACAACAGTTGCACAAGATACCACGACGCAAGTTGAGGTTACAACAACAGCCGAAGGAACGACGTCTGCTTTTGACCCAACAACAGTTGCTGATGATACCACGGAGGGACTTGAGATTACTACATCGGCCGATGCAACGACGTCTGCCGTAGAAACCACAACAAATGCAAAAGATGCTACGACGCAAGTTGAGGTTACAACAAAAGTTGATACAACGACATCTGCGGTTGACACAACAACAGTTGCTGATGATACCACCGAGGGAGTTGAGATTACTACATCGGACGAAGCAACGACATCTGCCGTAGACACAACAACAGTTGCTCAAGATATTACTACGCAAGTTGAGGTTACAACAAAAGCTGATGCAACGACGTCTGCGGTTGACACAACAACAGTTGCTGATGATACCACCGAGGGAGTTGAGATTACTACATCGGGCGAAGCAACGACGTCTGCCGTAGACACCACAACAGTTGCACAAGATACCACGACGCAAGTTGAGGTTACAACAACAGTCGAAGGAACGACGTCTGCTGTTGACCCAACACCAGTTGCTGATGATACCACGGAGGGACTTGAGATTACTACATCGGCCGATCCAACGACGTCTGCCGTAGAAACCACAACAGATGCAAAAGATGCTACGGCGCAAGTTGAGGTTACAACAAAAGTTGATGCAACGACATCTGCGGTTGAAACGACCACTGTTGCTGACGATACAACTACAGAAGCTGAGGTTACAACAACAGCCGAAGCAACAACGTCTGCTGTTGACACAACAACAGTTGCTGATGATACCACAAAGGTAGCGGACGTTACTACATCGGCAGAAGCAACGACGTCTGGCGTAGAAACCACAACAGTTGCACAGGATACCACGACGCAAGATGAGGTTACAACAAAAGCTGATGCAACGACGTCTGCGGTTGACACAACAACACTTGCTTATGATACTACCGAGGGAGTTGAGATTTCTACATCGGCAGATGCAACGACATCTGCCGTAGAGACCACAACAGTTGCACAAGATACCACGACGCAAGTAGAGGTTACAACAACAGCTGATGCAACGACGTCTGCGGTTGACACAACAACAGTAGCTGATGACACCACAGAGGGAGTTGAGATTACTACATCAGCCGACGCAACGACGTCTGCCATAGAAACCACAACAGTTGCACAAGATGCTACGACGCAAGTTGAGGTTACAACAAAAGTTGATGCAACGATATCTGCGATTGAAACGACCACTGTTGCTAACGATACCATTACAGAAGCTGAGGTTACTACAACAGACAAAACAACGACGTCTGTTGTTGACACAACAAAAGTTGCTGATGATACCACAAAGGTAGCGGACATTACTACATCGGCAGAAGGAACGACATCTTCCGTAGATACCACAACAGTTGCACAAGATACCATGACGCAAGATGAGGATACAATAAAAGCTGATGCAACGACTTCTGCTGTTGACACAACAAGAGTAACTGATGACACCACAGAGGGATTTGAGATTACTACATCGGCAGATGCAACGAAATCTGCCGTAGAAACCTCAACACTTGCACAAGATACCACGACGCAAGTAGAGGTTACAACAAAAGCTGACGCAACGACGTCTGCGGTTGACACACCAACAGTGGCAGATGATACCACCGATGGAGTTGAGATTACTACATCGGCTGAAGCAACGACGTCTGCCATAGAAACCACAACAGTTGCACAAGATGCTACGACGCAAGTTGAGGTTACAACAAAAGTTGATGCAACGATATCTGCGATTGAAACGACCACTGTTGCTAACGATACCATTACAGAAGCTGAGGTTACAACAACAGACAAAACAACGACGTCTGTTGTTGACACAACAAAAGTTGCTGATGATACCACAAAGGTAGTGGACATTACTACATCGGCAGAAGGAACGACATCTTCCGTAGATACCACAACAGTTGCACAAGATACCACGACGCAAGATGAGGTTACAACAAAAGCTGATGCAACGACGTCTGCGGTTGACACAACGACAGTAGCTGATGACACCACAGAGGGATTTGAGATTAGTACATCGGTAGATGCAACGAAATTTGCCGTAGAAACCACAACACTTGCACAAGATACCACGACGCAAGTAGAGGTTACAACAAAAGCTGATGCAACGACGTCTGCGGTTGACACAACAACAGTTGTTGATGATACCACCGAGGGAGTTGAGATTACTACATCGGGCGAAGCAACGACGTCTGCCGTAGACACCACAACAGTTGCACAAGATACCACGACGCAAGTTGAGGTTACAACAACAGCCGAAGGAACGACGTCTGCTGTTGACCCAACAACAATTGCTGATGATACCACAGAGCGAGTTGAGATTACTACATCGGCCGAAGCAACGACGTCTGCCGTAGACACAACAACAGTTGCACAAGATTCTACGACGCAAGTTGAGGTTACAGCAAAAGTTGATGCAACGACGTCTGCGGTTGACACAACAACAGTTGCTGATGATACCACCGAGGGAGTTGAGATTACTACATCGGGCGAAGCAACGACGTCTGCCGTAGACACCACAACAGTTGCTAAAGATACTACGACGCAAGTTGAGGTTACAACAAAAGCTGATGCAACGACGTCTGCGGTTGACACAACAACAGTTGCTGATGATACCACCGAGGGACTTGAGATTACTACATCGGCAGAAGCAACGACGTCTGGCGTAGAAACCACAACAGTTGCACAAGATAATACGACGCAAGTTGAGGTTACAACAAAAGCTGATGCAACGACGTCTGCGGTTGACACAACAACTGTAGCTGATGACACCACAGAGGGAGTTGAGATTACTACATCGGCCGATGCAACGACGTCTGCCATAGAAACCACAACAGTTGCACAAGATGCTACGACGCAAGTTGAGGTTACAACAAAAGTTGATGCAACGACATTGGCGGTTGAAACGACCACTGTTGCTGACGATACAACTACAGAAGCTGAGGTTACAACAATAGCCGAAGCAACAACGTCTGCTGTTGACACAACAACAGTTGCTGATGATACCACAAAGGTAACGGACGTTACTACATCGGCAGAAGGAACGACGTCTGGCGTAGAAACCACAACAGTTGCACAGGATACCACGACGCAAGATGAGGTTACAACAAAAGCTGATGCAACGACGTCTGCGGTTGACACAACAACACTTGCTTATGATACTACCAAGGGAGTTGAGATTTCTACATCGGCAGATGCAACGACATCTGCCGTAGAGACCACAACAGTTGCACAAGATACCACGACGCAAGTAGAGGTTACAACAAAAGCTGATACAACGACGTCTGCGGTTGACACCACAGACGGAGTTGAGATTACTACATCGGACGAAGCAACGACGTCTGCCGTTGACACCACAACAGTTGCTCAAGATATTACGACGCAAGTAGAGGTTACAACAAAAGCTGATGCAACGACGTCTGCGGTTGACACAACAACAGTTGCTGATGATACCACTGAGGGAGTTGAGATTACTACACCGGGCGAAGCAACGACGTCTGCAGTAGACACCACAACAGTTGCACAGGATACCACGACGCAAGTTGAGGTTACAACAAAAGCTGATGCAACGACGTCTGCGGTTAACACAACAACAGTTGCTGATGATACCACCGAGGGACATGAGATTACTACATCGGCCGATGCAACGAAGTCTACCTTAGAAACCACAACAGATGGAAAAGATGGTACGACGCAAGTTGAGGTTACAACAAAAGTTGATGCAACGACATCTGCGGTTGAAACGACCACTGTTGCTGACGATACCATTACAGAAGCTGAGGTTGCAACATCAGACGAAACAACGACGTCTGTTGTTGACACAACAACAGTTGCTGATGACAACACAAAGGTAGCGGACGTTACTACATCGGCAGAAGCAACGACATCTACCGTAGATACCACAACAGTTGCACAAGATACCACGACGCAAGTTGAGGTTACAACAAAAGTTGATGCAACGACATCTGCGGTTGAAACGACCACTGTTGCTGACGATACAACTACATCGGCAGAAGCAACGACGTCTGGCGTAGAAACCACAACAGTTGCACAGGATACCACGACGCAAGATGAGGTTACAACAAAAGCTGAAGCAACGACGTCTGCCGTTGAAACAAAAACACTTGCTTATGATACTACCGAGGGAGTTGAGATTTCTACATCGGCAGATGCAAGGACATCTGCCGTAGAGACCACATCAGTTGCACAAGATACCACGACGCAAGTAGAGGTTACAACAAAAGCTGATGCAACGACGTCTGCGGTTGACACAACAACAGTTGCTGATGATACCACCGAGGGACATGAGATTACTACATCGGCCGATGCAACGAAGTCTGCCGTAGAAAACACAACAGATGGAAAAGATGGTACGACGCAAGTTGAGGTTACAACAAAAGTTGATGCAACGACATCTGCGGTTGAAACGACCACTGTTGCTGACGATACAACTACAGAAGCTGAGGTTACAATAACAGCCGAAGCAACAACGTCTGCTGTTGAAACAACAACGGTTGCTGATGATACCACAAAGGTAGCGGACGTTACTACATCGGCAGAAGCAACGACGTCTGGCGTAGAAACCACAACAGTTGCACAATATAATACGACGCAAGTTGAGGTTACAACAAAAGCTGATGGAACGACGTCTGCGGTTGACACAACAACAGTGTCTGATGATACCACCGAGGGAGTTGAGATTACTACATCGGGCGAAGCAACGACGTCTGCCGTAGAAACCACAACAGTTACACAAGATACTACGACGGGAGTGGATGTTACAACAAAAGCTGATGCAACGACGTCTGCGGTTGACACAACAACAGTTGCTGATGATACCACCGAGGGAGTTGAGATTACTACATCGGGCGAAGCAACGACGTCTGCCGTAGAAACCACAACAGTTACACAAGATACTACGACGGGAGTGGATGTTACAACAAAAGCTGATGCAACGACGTCTGCGGTTGACACAACAACAGTTGCTGATGATACCACCGAGGGAGTTGAGATTACTACATCGGGCGAAGCAACGACGTCTGCCGTAGACACCACAGCAATTGCTAAAGATACTACGACGCAAGTTGAGGTTACAACAAAAGCTGATGCAACGACGTCTGCGGTTGACACAACAACTGTTGCTGATGATACCACCGAGGGAGTTGAGATTACTACATCGGCCGATGCAACGACGTCTGCCTTGGAGACCACAACAGTTGCACAATATACCATAATGCAAGTAGAGATTACAACAAAAGCTGATGCAACGACGTCTGCGGTTGACACAACAACAGTAGCTGATGACACCACAGACGGAGTTGAGATTACTACATCGGACGAAGCAACGACGTCTGTCGTAGACACCACAACAGTTGCTCAAGATATTACGACGACACAATTTGAAGTTACAACAAAAGCTGATGCAACGACGTCTGCGGTTGACACAACAACAGTTGCACAAGATACCACGACAGAAGGTGAGGTTACAACAACAGCGGAAGAACTGACGTCTGTGGTTGACTCCACAACAACTGCTGAATACACCACGCAAGCAACCGACGATACGACAACGGCTGGAGCAACAACATTTGTGGCTGACATCTCAACAGTTGCAGGAGATATCACGGCGGCAAATGAGGTTACATCTGCAACTGAATCCGTGACTTCTGCTGCTCAAACAACAACCGTTTCTGAAGATATCAAGACAACAGCTGAAATTAAAGCTTCAACTGATGCAACAACATATACGCCGGTTGAGACAAGCAGTATTGGGGTTAGCACAACAGCATCTGTAGATTCAACTGCAGATGAAGTAATAACAACTGTACCCGTCACTACAACGGCAGTTGAAATAATAACATCACCAAATGCCACCACAGCTTCCGAAGAAACAATGACAGTCGCTGATATAACAACAACAGCCAAGACAACCACAACTTTATCGGATGCCACAATTGCTGCTGAAGAAACAGTGACAGCAGCACTGGAAAGCACAACTACTGCTGAGGTAACTGCGACAGCCGCTGAAGTTAAAACTACAGCAAATGACATCAGTCATGTATCAGAAACCTCAACTGCAGGTGACGAAATCACGACTACAGCTATTGGTACAACCAACGGTAAAGCAACCACCACTGTATCAGATGCAACAACTGCTCCTGACGACACAGCGACAGCAAATGAGGTTACAACTTCCGCTAAATCCACCCCTACTGCACCGGATATCACAACTGCAATAGACGAAGTGTCCTCCCCTGTAGCGACAGCTTCTGCAGAAGAAACAACTATCGCAGTTTTGAGCACGACCGAATCCACAGCCTCTGCTGACTTGACATCTCCGGTGGTGTCGTCTGTGTCGATATCTACCAGTATTTCAACGGAAGATTTGATTACAACAACAGCGAAAGCATTGGTGACGACGGAGGCGTATGTTGCCTTCACGAACGGGCTCTGCGAGAATGGCGCCACCTGCCAGGGCAATGCGACCTCATTCACATGCCACTGCAGTGCCGGTTTCACCGGAGTTCTATGTCAATATGGTTAGTACTTGTTTGCCTTTCCAAAAGTACGTTTTTTAGTTAGATGCTGCATATCAACTATAGTCCTATATGTAAAAAACATGTTTACAATTAAGATTTAGTTGTTGCGAATGTAGCCCGGTTTTAGGCTGGAATCTATCTCGTGTTAAACCTATTGTTAACAATGTGTTTATTGATTCTAGTGTTTATTTTCAACTTTCTTTCTGATTAATTTAATTAAAAGAATCCCATGCAATGATGATAATATGGCAATTTGTCGGATGGATCTAATTAGGACCAAGTTAACCTATGTATGTTTGTTAACGTTTTCTCGCTAGATGGCTTGCTTTTCGGGCAACATACTTTCAGGGATTAATGTACCCCGAAAGAAAAGTTGTCTTTTATTTCGAAATACTGAATTCGTTAAGGTTTCTTGTTAATGGATGATATTGCACATTAGACTGGCGTAAATCGGTTGTTTATAGCATTCCTCATATTCAATATGATTGACCCGAGGACCGCTAACCTGCTGGGGACGTTTACGTATGTTGTGTTAACGCAAACAATACTATTTCAAAATTACGTCATAACCGACTTCATTTACGAATACTCCGGTAAACAGTCTTCTGTGTATGTAGCGCCATCGGACATTTTTGCTAATTTTCCTCAATGCTTCACTGATGAATCCTGCAGAGATCGACGGTTGCATCACCAACCCTTGTCGCAACGCGGGCACTTGCACAAACACACTTGGCAACTTCATTTGCACCTGTGTCGCAGGGTACACCGGACCAACCTGCAACGACGGTGAGACTGTAATTACATACATCAGTCCTACATATTACATCTTAATATATAGCGGGGTTCGTTCCGTTGTTTAATGCATTCATAATTAACGTTTATCTAACGTATTGGTTATATTACGCAATAATCACACTATGACAGAATTATGATCCGTTCATATTAATTACATGAATAGGAACTGGCATCGCCCAATATATTATGTGTATCGAACAATGTCTAACATTTGATAAAGTAATCAAAGTTGGATGTTGAAGAAAATAATCATAAAAATGATAGGCCTAATTATATAATAATCTATTGACATATATATATATATACATACATATATATATATATATATATATATATATGTATATATATATATATATGTATATATATATTGCTACTTTCGTACATGGTTAATGAAGGTCCAGACAACGTTAAATAACCAACCGTTACAACTAATACAAGATGGTTGCCTGTCATGTTCGTATAATAATTGCAGACATTGATGATTGTGCCAACTCCCCTTGTTACCACAACTCCGCTTGTGAAGATAAGCTGAATGGATACAGCTGCCAATGCACGCCGGGGTATGGAGGAGTACAGTGCCAAACAGGTATAGACATTGCATTAATCTTGTCCTGTCTTCATTGGCTTTCCTGAGCCTCATCATGCATATACAACTTAATCATAATTGTTATAGTCTAGAGTATAAATCCGAAATTGCGTGACGTTCTTCCTACCTCAACCAGAACTGTTTTCCATCAACGAGGGGCTGCATTCGTATTTATCAACCCCTAGCAAATGGACCGGAGAAGGACGTGACAAAAAAAGATTAACCTTAAAATCAGAAGTCACAGTCTGTCTCATCGAACACACAGTTTATAATAAATGTACGTATTTCAGTATTTCACAGAGACATATTCAGACAAACTGTAATGTGTAAATACATGTGTTGACCGGTTGATTGTTTCCAGACATCTCCGAGTGCGCCTCTAGTCCGTGCCTCCACGGGGCCACGTGTTTGGACCAAGTGAACGGATACCTATGTAGTTGCGTGGGGAACTTGTACAGAGGACGACATTGTGAAACACGTATGGCCACTATATTATACACATAGTTTTGATAAATAGGACAAGTTCCTGCTGGTGCTAGCAGTGATGATGATAATAATAATTCCACAAATTTTGCAGAATCGCTAGACTAAACTATTGCATTCATTATGATAACGATGCTATTACTCATTTTCATGTACGCAGAGAGCACGGTAATGCAAAATGTTATTATATTTCTTGATTACCCAACACAAAGAGAACATTAATTTCAAGGAAATGTTGCGGCTCGAAGCATCCCCTAGTTCTGATATTTGTCCAAACTCTAGGAAAGCAAATCTATATATTAATACGCTAAATTGGGATCAGTGTATGTGCATCTCCTCCGAGGCGCCAATATCCAACCTCCTCTTGATATGTTTATACTCTTACTTGAACCACTGATATGTGATCTTCCATTTAGCAAACTATTTAAGAAAACACAACGATTGTTATTTATACTTATTTTCTAACAGTTTTGCTTTTCTACAGAGTATTTAACAATTCACATACCTGAGGTAATTGAGTGGAGCACCACTCCCCCCGACCGGGCGTTACTGTGTGAACAAGTTTTATAGAAGATCAAACTTCTATAATTGTGATGACCGCTGCTCTCTGTGTATTAATCCGTTAGTTGTGTAATGCAGCGTTCCAACGGGCTCGTGTATATCGTAAATACGACATCGTAACGCCTGCTTGACCCAGTTGCATAAATGTACCAGTCGTAAATTCGGGCTGCTCCCGAACTTTCCAGTTTACCAAGTCATGTTGATGACATAGACGAGCCCATTGGAACGCAGCATAAGGTAGTTAGATAATAAATACTCACGTATGTGTTTCCGTCTCTCCCTAGTTGTGCCACATCGCACGTACCCGTACGGTGCCGTCGCGTCTGACACGTCCATTATCCAACACTGGGGCGTCACACGTGACAGGAGCGGCCGGAGCAGCTCTGGATTAATTGACATTCCCGAAGTTCCCATGTTTGATTTACTGTTCCACAACATCAAGGTACCGAATGCGCTCAGCGAATACCCTTTGTTCATAGTTGCTTGAAAATAATTGGTTTCGAAAATAATCACTGTCTTTTTGCTCCTGATTGTGTGGTTAACTACATGAAGTATTAACAAATATCAGTTTTGATTTGATTGTTGAGCTTCTTGGGGCAAGTAGGACATCTTTATCATATAGGTTCACCATGTAATGCATCAACGTAAGGCAAACATATCCACGTGCACCAACAAAGTTAAGTTATCCATTGTGGACACTCACTATAAGGACCATGTTTGGACTTTGTGAAATTGCTCCGTATGTAACGTTCCTCCTATCCATGGGTACATTACACGGAATTTCAAAAATGTATCCCTTTACGCGAAGTTCCTTACAACAATAATCATTATTGCGAGAGTCCGCGTTAGTTCACCTTGTAATCTTGCTGCGAAAGCAACACATTTAGAAAGTCTACCAATCAGGTATAATAAATGACAAGTTGTCAATGTGTGCTGACAGATTTACGGCGCTGGGTACGTGACGTTGGGGGCAGAATTCACACGACGCAATACCGGCAGCTTCTACTCCATGCTGAGCTACAGCAAGTGGATGTCGGTTAGGGGGAATGGGTTCGCCATGCTCGCTCCTCTCTGGGCAGACTCCGATGTTCCCACAGGGACGTCGCCAGCGTCCACCAGCAATAACGTCTTCTATCAGATCTACGACCGGACTGACGCATCGCGAAAGAACGATGCCGCAGTGATGGATTACGTATTGGAGAAAGCGGAGGAAGATTCCTTGAAATATGGTGGCGTATCTGACATTCATCCGTCGTGGGTTATGGTTGTTACGTGGACAAACTTGATGCCGTTGAACTCATATAGAGATCAGGTATGTAAGCATTTGTTTCGTTGTGGTGTAGTGTTCTT
Source organism: Escarpia spicata (assembly GCA_963995525.1). NCBI lineage: Eukaryota > Metazoa > Annelida > Polychaeta > Sabellida > Siboglinidae > Escarpia > Escarpia spicata. Next base: position 29,764,898 of record OZ023209.1, read on the forward strand.
CAATCCATGACACAGTGTCTTGTAAAGGGGTTGCTTCCACGGAGAGTCTACGCCAGCCAGCTTTGTTTTCTGCTGTAACATAGTCAATACACTTAGATTGTTCCATTCCTGTTTGTTGTCTCGCAACTGCTGTTTCTTCTTGGGGTTCAGCCTACACTTGCCCGTTTTACATTCTGAGTAGATATACTATTAGATGCCTCGCATAGCAACCTGGTAAGGTGTCCAACCACATTCGTTGTACCATCATCTCGTCTGTATACCCTCCATCTTCCATCACGAATCACTTTACCCTCCTCCCTCTATAAGGCATTCATCAGATTCCCGCTCCATCTCCTGTTGATCACATTGCAGTCATCTACACGGCTGGATGAACTGAGGCAATGGAAAGAAAGTGAAATAAATTGGCCAAGCTTCAAAAGAGTAACATGATCATTATAATCCCGGTCCTTTTGTTTGAGCCTGGCGCTCTAAGTCTAAGCACTGCTATTGCGCCTTGCTAAGTTACTACATAATACTAATAAGTTCACCCTCGGCACTGGGCAAAAGTGACCTGACTGGCGAGGTGGCCATATTAGCGAGGTGATTTTTTTATATTCTTTAGTGTTATAGAAATAATTGGGACTATCTAGGGTGACCTTAATTGCGAGGTGGCTTTACTACCGAGGTCACCACAAAGCGAGGTCCCACTGTACATCAACGTATGATGTTCGTAATTGTTGCTGTTGCAGCCGAATACCTTCCAGCTGGTGTTGATGTACGATCCATCGCGTTGGACAACTTTTGCCATGTTCATCTACGAAAAGACTGGTTGGAACCGGTTTTACTACGAACGACCCTCACAAATTGGCTATTACGTGACTCATAATTACAACCAGATAACATATACACTGCCACAGTCCGGTTTGCCGACGGCCTTCGCACTTGACTCTATTAGAGGGAATACAGGTACGTGATCACATACATACATACGTACACACGTACGCACGTACGCACGTACGCACGTACGCACGTACGCACGTACGCACGTACATACATACATACGTACACACATACGTACACACATACGTACATACATGCACGCAATGTGCACACTTTGCAAGGTGTTTCAAAGTTGTTATACGACGGTTTGTGGGCGTGGCTAGTGTATCCCGGACGGCGACTATTGGTAGATCCGAGGAGATACACCTACTATAGTGAACCCCCAAGTTAGCGTATTAATATTATAGATGAATCAGCAACACTTCTGGTTTGGCAACATGGTATTTTGATACGCGTGGTGCGTGCTTGAGCGAGCTACGTTTCTGTGAGAGTGAACGTGCGGGAGCGGGTGCGTGCGTGCGTGAGTTCGTAAGTGAGTATACGTGTGTGCGTGTCCTCTGATTGTTCTAGCCTGTCTCATAAATAGTCTGTACAAATGACCCTGGCTCTGCTTCATCAACAGTTTATCCTTATGTTTTCAGGAGAAATCGGCCGACATTTCTTTCGTCTGGCGTCCGGCAACCGGCGCGCCAACTACCGACAGAAGTGTGTGGAGTGGTTCTACGGGGAAATCATGCAGTATTCACGGCTGCGGAATGACCTACTGCAGGCAGCTGCGTGTCCCTGCGACGTCAGACTGGCGCAGTGGGACAGGCGATGGAGGTTCGACGTACAAGAGTACATCACAAGTGGCTACCGGCGACGGTGTTACTACGAACGCATGCCTGCTTTCGTCGCTTCACAGGTAGGCTGGGGAAATAATAACAGCGGGAGGATGGGTGAGGAATTTAGAGAGGAAGATGGGTTGATACATTTATAGAGTGAGATGTTGTAATTTGTGAGGGGGTTAAGGCTTATATAGAGAATAGGTTTGATATAGTCGTTATGACGAAAGATGGGTGTCTCGTAGAGGAAGGAGTGACACAATAGTTACTGATGGAGTTACACAATGTTATGGAGGCAGATTAAGGCATCGCAGAGGAAAGCATATAAGGATTAAGAAAGGTTGCGGGGAGGAATTGCGAGGGAAGAACAGAGAGAGAAAAGAAAATGTGACAGTGATAAACCGGGAAGGATGAGTAAAGAGTTAATCGGACACATTATTATAACGAAATGTAAGTTTGAATTGAGAAGATCGATAAGGACGGGAAATGAGGAAGATGGGATCACACCGAAAACGGAATTGTGTCAGTGTAATTTGGCAAGAAGAATACAGAATGTAGAATAGTATCGATAGTGTCTATCCACAAGATATACTGCATTTGGCGTTGCTTTCATACCACCACCCGCATCCTCCAATACGTGAAAGTTTGCGTGCGATTCAAAATTGCTTCAAAAACCACAACCATTATATTCCGGATTCAGCTGACGCAACATGGTTGACAACCTTCCTGGTTCTGATATCCACAATAGCAATAGTGTATGTATTATATGTTCCAGACAGATGACGCCATTGTATCGATGCTTTTCCCCGGGATGGAGCTACGTCCTATCCCTCCAGGTCTGGTGTGCAAAATGGGTTAGGTTTAATGTTAGGGTTATGTCGAAGTTTAGGATTAGGGTTAGTGTGAAGGAAGTTTAGACAAGCTTTACACCAGGTGTCTACAAACCTTCGTGCGTCTAGGGTTAGAATGTAACGCTAGTTTTCCCGCAATATGAGGCGACGACCAGTCCACCAGACACCCACACGTGACGCTTTAGGAATTTTAGGCGTTCATGAACTTCGTGAACGACCTTATTGGCCTATATTAATATGGTAGATTGTTAACTGATGTGTGTTTATTTATGTTTTCAGTCGTGCTGTTATGACTGGTGGGGCTCGTTAATAACCCGAGAAGATACTGATGCAGGGAATATGTTCCGTTACCACCCCGCTTATCGTGTCTACCATCACTTGTCTGACGTGCTGCCAAAACAGTGGTGCTGTGACAAGTCGAACCTATGTCAACTGTTTTACCACGTCCGACCTGTCGACAGATGCTACGGATACATTCCGCCGTTCCTCGGTAAATACAGTGTTACATTGTTGCTAGTGTGCTAGTTTTGTTGCGGTTTTGTTCGTGTTTTAACTATGATGTTTACATGCCGTTATCGTGATGAAACCAGATGTATTTTGTTGACTCATTAACTAATATTGCAACAAATCAAAGGAAGTGTGTGTGTCAATGCAATACGTTGACCCATCTCATATTGTCTGGTTGTCCGTTACATTAATTCACTTATTATTGTCGAGGCTAATTCATTATGTGTTAATAAACACAATTTACATATACACCTATGGTAACTATCTCTCAGCATATTACTCAATACCATTATTCAAGGCATTGTTGCCAACGACATTTACTATACGTCGCAATTGCAACATCAGTGGGTCCTGGCTTTTTATATATATTTTTAAATAAACTGTTTTTATCGATGCATTTATTATTAATATTATATATATATATATATATATATATATATAGATAGATAGATATATAGATATGATATGCTGTTTTGTTGATATATTGTTTTATATGGACATACTGATTGATTGTCTGACATAAAAACTAACAACAATAACAATAACAATATTGTTACATAATAAAACATAATCTTGTCAACTTTACGTCAGTACTCTGCACGTATTTCTGACGTTGTTTTTGATATTTTGCTCGCAGGTTGGTTCTTCGGAGACCCCCACATCAGCACCCTCGATGGCCTGCAGTACACGTTCAATGGACTCGGCGAATATACCTTGCTTCAAACGACAGACGGTAACTTCTCTCTCCAGGGCCGAACCGTGCGCGCTCTTGATACCAACGGCACAGGGACAATGGCTACTGTGTTCGGAGCCTTCGCAGCAAAAGACTTGATGTCAGATCGCATACACGCCGAAATGAACGGCACACGAGATGGTAGGCTGATGGTTCTATTTAACAGATTGCCTATTTTGAAAATGACATGGTATACAGAAGCGTTTAGTAACGTAGCTGTATTGCTATTGATAGTTATAATGTCATAAATTATTGTTAGCGCCTTTGAGCATGTTTTTATCCGAATACATGGCGCTTTACAAATGTATTCTAATAGTAATTATTATTTTTATCATAGTAATACCAGTAGTTGGCAGATAGTCCTGGTATGTAATACGTTATAATATCGGTATATATGTAGAACAGGCTGGGACTTGGCCAATTCGTTTTATATATCCGAAGTACATTAAATCGTCCGGTGGCTGTACTGTTCAACACATTGCCAGTACGACGATTTAACAGTTGTTTTATGCAGGTGGTCATTATGTCAGGAATCCTTATAGCGAGACACTGTTGTTGTTATTGCAACTACACTTGTTTCATTTATAATATTCTTGTCCGTAGTTACTAAAAGTATTTATATGCTGCTGTTGCTGCGTCCTATTGATGTCTTTGCTGTAAGCACAATGCTGTTTATTACGTTACTGTTCCAATTGTGTCGCTGTTTTTGCAGGGCTGATTATACGTGTTGAAAACAACGATATGACAAGCTGGTTTAGAGCTGCAAATGTATCCGAAGATAAAGCATTTGATGGTGTGATATTAACAAAGACAAACGGGTCATCGGTTGATGTCACCTTCCGAAGTGGTGCGTATTTTATTCAACACGAATATATATGTTAATTTTCACAAACTGGGGCCGACGTCCCGGTTTGCTACTTTTCCCGTTTGATCACAATCGTATATGTAAAGCAGAAACAGTGTTTATAACCATCGTGGACAACGTAATTTCGCATGTACAATATACACATTATCACATTCGGTAGAAGTTGCCAACGTTGGTCCACCATACATTTGTCCAGTACTTTCAACCAGCTATGACTTTGATAATATAATTCCGACCTAGACAAAATAACGCCAGCGTAAATGAAGCTGAAGCTGAAGTGAATGTGCAGAATGAAGTAAGATTGACCTTGTGACCTTACTCAACGTTTGCTTCAGGCGTGACACTGTCAATCGGTGTCAAAGCTGAGCAGCTTGACGTCACGGTCGCTGTACCAAAGTCGTTCAAGGACCTCACCCAAGGACTGCTGGGAGTGTTCAATGGTAACAAATCAGACGACCTGACACCGCCAGGTGGCGCTATACCACTCGACCCCGCGGCCAACGAGTCGACGATATTCTCCCAATTTGGTCAAAAATGTATGTATTAGTAATAGTGAGTGTGTGTGTGTGTGTGTGTGTTTGTGTGTACGTGTGCGTGTGCGCGTGCGCGTGTGCGTGCGCGTGTGCGTGTGCGTGTGCGTGAGTGTGTATGAGGGTGTGCGTGTGAGTGTGCGTGTGCTGTGCGTGTATGTGTGTGTGCGTATGTGTGTGTGTGTTTAGTGTATGCACCCGTATACAAACATTGTAGTGTGTTTCCTAATTATTACAAACAGTTGCCACTTTTTATATTAGCACAAGATGGCATCTAATGACATTGCGGTCAACAGTAGACTTTTCGCTGATCGCCTTTGTTTGCTTTTGGCTGTTAGTCTTACCACCAGGCTGATGCTTTCGTTGTAATTCTTGGTAATCCATGCTCTAAATACATGTTTTCATTAGCAATTCACAAGTCCTGGAAACTAGATCAATGAGACACGTTTTTGCGTACAAAAATAAAATATAAAATGATGTTTCGTTAAACATATACGAGGAGCAGCACATGTGTCCGATTTGTTACTATCTTATTAACTCATTATCTCCTTGTCTATTTCACTACAGGGAGAGTAGAAAGAATGAAGTCCATATTTTGGTATGACAACGGAACAAGTTACACGACACTCAATGACTTTGAATTTCAACCAAAGTTCATCGAAGACGTCTTAGCGGCCATGACGTCAGAGGAGCGTGCAGCCGCGCTTGTCGTGTGCAAGAACAACACAGAGTGCTTGTTTGACTTCGCCGTCACAGGTCTGTTTGTACTGCTAATATAACGCATAATTATGGTCAACGTACACATTCAAAATATCACAGGTATCAAAACGGTAAATGTAGAGATGTAGGACAAACATGACTCTCATTCGCTGGTACGACTCGAACGTACAGTATGGTATAAATAGAGCGTACACTACAAACATATGATGGGCATCTTTTTCCATACAACATTGTTGTATGACACATATTGATATCATACTTCATATAATGGCATATGAAGGAAATGTAGTCATATTTTAAATACATTATTATTTTATTTGATGAAAATTAATATCCATACATACCGCATACTATTTCACGCAATATTCTGCTGATATTACAGGTAAGTGTCCCACTTACCTGTGGGACACTACCCAGAAGTCGGGGCTACCACATTATTCATACGAAGACGAAGAGGAAGATATGCCATGTTATTAAGATCACTAAAACATAATAGGAGTCCATATTTCCGGGCATTACAACGTAGTTTTCGCATCCGAGACATGCGATCACATGCATTATCAGTAGCACTTAAAATGTATGTATATGGTTAGGATAACCCCAGTATAATTATTGCTACACCCATAACATTTATTGAACCACTTTTGAGAACACTGGCTGGTGTTTGCAGGGAAGGAAGAATTCGCAGCTGCGACATTACAAACTGATGAGAAAAATAAAGTGGAATCACAAACACTTGGTGAGTGAACAAGTCTGCCTTCTTCTTCAGTATCTTCCCACTCTCCTCGGTGTTTGGACACAACGCCTAAAAGCGTCCGGCCCACATTGCCATTCATTTAATTCGTTGAGTTATTTAGAAATGCATCGCGTTTATGTCTCGATTTTGACATTAGGACTTGTCCATGTTCACATCCATTGCTCAAATGTGTGTACATTGAAAAGATCAGAATTGTGTTACTCTCATAGTGGAGCATGATAAACAAACGTGTCTAGGTTTGCTACATTAGGATTTATTAAAGCAATGGCAATGATTGATGATACAGACCTTCTACTCTTCAATCACTTAATGTTCTGAAAATAAAGTCACTGTAAAATAGTAGCTGACTACACATTTCACGCATATATACATTTTACATAATGCGCCGGTAATCAAAAGTTAAGTAAAGTTAAGTTCTTATATAGCGATTGTTCAAAGCGCATTACACTTTACTCCCTGGCAGACCTGTTCAATCGAACACCATCTTTGGGAAGCATTCAGCCACGCTGCAATTAATGCGCGAAGACTATTCGTACACAAATATCCACCACTGTCCATAGCCAGGTACTCATTCATACAGCTGAGTGAACTGAAGCAATGTAGAGTAAACGAACTTGCCCAAGGTTCGACACCGCCAAGTCATTACCGACCATTGTCGACTATCTTGAAATAGTTTGCCACCAACATCGTTAGCGACGTTTGTCCGGTAGAGTTTATATATATATACCTATCTGCTAGTGATATTGCAGAGCAATGTCTTGTGACAACAATAATAACACAAGCATCAGGTAACACATTCAAACGCTAAAGCAAAGTTATACTATATGTGTAGTAGTTTACTGTTTTCTGTATAAACAGTTTTATTATCTTGTGTTACGCTACCCCCTACTTTAATTCCTATACTTCATTTGGTATAAACAACTACTAGTACAGTGCTAATCCAGAGTTCTCTTGCAGCGAATGCCAGTCCAAAGTTCTATGTTCAGTCAACACTGAACATCACAGTAGGACAGCCAGTATCGTTTATTGTCACCGTGGACGACCCAGATGATGACCTCGTGATCTTAACCAATGAAACAAGCCTTCCGCCTGGTGCTTCTTTCGATAACCAAACTGGCAACTTTTCATGGCTGCCACAAACTACAGACGCTGTCACTATTTCGTACGTACACGTGTTTTGCATCCTTGCATGTAAGAGGAAATTCGTATACTTTTACTTCTTCTCAAATTTAAATTGGGATTCTGTAAGATGCCTACATAATCATAAATTGAAATGTGCATCTATCAATGCTAATTGATTGCCGCGACACGTCTCTTCTTCTATCGGTTGCTTTTGTTATTCTACGCTGGTGGGTCCTCATTACTTGCCTACGCGGCAGTACTGACACGCTCCTCTTGTATGTTATTAATACTTGCTTCCCGAGAAAAGATTCTGTCATACAAATCCCATACTTCCCTATGTTGTACATTTGATACGATCCCTCTGTTTGTCCTGTCCACGTTCCTATCCATAAATTATGTTTGACATGTTCTCTTAGTGGATCAGCATTACTAGTTTTAAAATATAGTCCATTCAATAAATTCGCCTGGTTAGTCATTTTTATGCTTCCAAATTCAGTACTTACGAAAATCTCGTCATGTTGAAAGATGATACTTATTTCCCTAGATCGTACTTGCGACATGATACTCGAGCGTTCTTGAACTGTTAACACAGGAGCGAAGCTATGTATAAGGCATGTAGCTCAGTAAACATATGACGTCTCCTATAGGTTTCGTGCATCAGACGGCAAGGGAGGGAAGTCTTCGGCAGTGATTAACGTCAGGTTGTGTGACTGCTCCGACCACGGGGACTGTCTCTTTGACAAGTTGGCAAATGGACAGAGGACGTTGTCATCCTTCTCCATTGTAACCTGCAACTGTTCTACAGGGTGGAGTGGTTAGTGCAATACGTCTTTGTTGTACACGTTCAATTTTGTTTGTGATACATATATGTGTAGTATGCACTATATTTCCGTGGTACAGCTTCAGTTGTGTTAGTGCAGTATATAATTGTATGGTACACCTTCCTTTTTATGTTTGATACCTCTTAGTAAATACCACTACTGCTATTTGTAGTAGTAGTAGCAGTAGTAGTAGTAGTAGTAGTAGTAGTAGTAGTAGTAGTAGTAGTAGTAGTAATAGTTGTTGTTGTTGTTGTTATTGTCTAATGCTGCAGTGAAAGACAAATAGGGCAACACCACATTTTCTATTTCACGTATGTACCTGGGGTTGAACTTTGACAGGCGAATAAAAAACATTACTGAACCACCGGCAGGAATAGCCAGTTTACACAACAAGTACCTCACATTTTAGGTGTCCACTGTGAGAAGAACTTCGATGCCTGTGGTGACAACCCGTGTGGGACGGAATGCAAATGTTTTGACCTGAGTCCAGCAGAGCAAGTCCAGTCTGGACGCGCTTTTAACTGCAGCTGTGACTGTCTTCCCGGTTACAAGAAGGACACCAACGATGTCTGTAGAGGTAACGTCAACTCATCGTTTGGGAGTTAACTTACCAGTGTACCAGCTATGACTCAACAAACAAGTTATACCTCATCAAACGATGTATACCTCAACAAGAGTTATGACTCAACAAGAGTTATAATTCAACAAAACAATTATAACTAAAACAGTTATAAATCAACAAAACATTTAAAACTCAACAAAATATTATAATTTTCCTGTTCATTTATAACTCACCGGAATCGTTATTATTCACCTGCACCATAACTCTTTAGTAGGATTACAACATCCCAGAACTAACCCGCCAATAGGGTCATTACTCATCAATGTGGGCATACATCACCAGTATGGTAACAACTCGGCAGTGTGGTTATTACGGATGCACAATAATTGTTCTGGTAATGTATTCAATACAATGTGTGCATACAAACTGACGGTATTTCCAACATGAATGCTCTGCAGTAAAATGTTACCTATATGTTGGTCTTCATGGCAGTTAGTTACTCTGTTAATGCAAACAATGAATGTATTGTCCAGATATCAATGAATGCAAGCTTCACAAGTGCGAACATGTTTGTGTGAACACGGAGCCTTCGTTCAGATGTGGCTGTCACTCGGGATACAGATTGCAGGAAGACGGCACGAACTGTTCAGGTTAGTGTTTGTCGTATGTCACACATAATAAGATCATAACAATTGTTATACTGATAGTAATAATTTGGTCTTCTATGGCATCGGTAGCTTTAACAAAGCATTGCTAGTGTTTACTCCACTACCACAGATAGTGTTTTGGCAGCAACTAATGCAGCGTCCTTATGGATTTAATGTATCAAACAAACAAACAAAATGGGGGAACAAAATTGCCCAAGTTACAAAACGGTCAGAGGTAAATTCGATTCGTTCATCATTAGATCACTTGCCCGCAACCAATATACATATGTGTATATGGGTGACAATATCAGTGTATTGCTTTGGCAACAGGAACCTACGTTGCTAATTAACAGAGCCCAGTTATGTTGTTAGTTCAGCATATTGAAATGGTTCCGCATTTTTTTAATTTTACATACTATTTTACACAACCAACCAGTGCGAGAGAAAGGATATTATCTTCGTTGTGCAATGGTACCATGTTCATAGTAAAGATTTCTTTATCTAGTACTGTAGTCACATTTTGACTATATACTTGCTTCTTTACTCTTCCATAGACATTAACGAATGTGAGGAGAATTCTGATAGTTGTGAACACAAGTGCACCAACACAAAGGGTGGCTATAACTGTTCCTGCTTCGATGGATACACACTGAACAACGATAACAAGACATGCACCGATGGTGAGTACAATCACTCTTTACTCAAAACAATTCTGATTTAAATTTGCTCAATTTAGTATCGTTCTGCACGTTTGTTTCAGACAAAGTTGACATACAACTCTAATACATCTAATGCCGTCGATGATAAGCTAGTTCCTCTGTACAAATTGTTATTTAGCTTAATGAAATAATGGTATAAACACAGGATATAGTCTTGGTGTTATTAAGCCAAAGTTCGGCAAAAATGGTCAGCAGTGTTGCCCGCCATACTATTCTATTACAGGAGGCTTTACAACTGTATGCACTCATTTATTAATTTATTATACTGTTTGTGATCATAGTACCTGTTTATACTTGTAGTACTTTAACTGTGAACATAAACTAAACTGATTCCAAATTACTTAAATGAGGTAATGAGGCAAGTTTAATGTTACGTTCAATAGGAGATATGCGATAGGCCAGGTGAATAAAAAAAGCGCATGACACATCATAAACAAACAAATGAACCACGTTAGCAGTAACTTATATTATGAATGCCTAAGTATGGTAACAGCAATACACATTTATATAACAATGTCAATTTAGATGAAAACGTTATCTCTGTCCAAAAGGTCACAATACAAGAGTTGCCGTAGCAAAGGGTCACTGATTTTACATATTAAAATGTTGACTACATTGACCGTCCGGTTTCTTGCACTGTGATATCTGATATAACTGAAGAAACCGGTTCGTTACATATATTATTATGGTTTAGTGATTTGGTGTTTCTCTTCAGAGCTGCGACTCTGTGATGGAAAGGACATCAAATGCGACCACGGATGTGTCATATCTGATGGCACAGTTGGTTGCTTCTGTAGAGACGGCTACCAGCTGAGCAATGACTCAGGAAACTGCACAGGTAATGTTGTCTAATGAAAGAACAAAGATGGCATAATTGAATTGTCGGTATTACTGTTCTAGATAGTACAGTTTAGTCATACACGATCTCACTAATCTATGCACTGTGACGACGATTTCTTTGTTATGTTAGTTCAACTCATTTTCAATTTAAAATATTGTTATATTCAGTGATTCCATAAGAACAACTAATTTGATAAACGCGGCTTATCCTTGCTGAAAATAAACTTTTCTGATTTGTCTTGTGCTCAAATAACTGCTAGATGGATATAGTCGAACTGACGGGAACGGTTTCCTTTCCAGATATAGACGAGTGTTTGTCAGGAACACATGCATGTTCAAACAATTCAACGTGTAACAATCTGGCTGGTGGATATACATGCAGTTGTGACGCCGGCTTCAAGCTACAGGATGATATGAGGACATGCGAACGTGAGTCAATGGGACAGGGCAACTCGTCTAGCCCTTTATCCACTCCGCTACGCCTAGTTATGCCAGCATGATCTTCGAGAATTGTGACTATTTCGGTGTTTAGTTGGTTACGAAGAACACAGTAATGTGTAATATAATGCGGGTATGTCGATAACTGAAGCAATGTTTTTCGTTGGGACAACAAGGACTGTAATAGTTTGTGTTATTATGGAAGCCTTCGACTTATCGAGTGTCCAACGTTGTTTCGCATCTATGTGTAACGGTGTAACCCACCTACCACTTATATCTACAAACTTCGTGTTAAAAGTATTCACGCTGCAGCCGTATTAATGTACGTATGTATGAATGTTCATTCATTCACGTGCTGCTGGTTGACTGCAGCGTGCCCTGTCGGTATGTGGGGAGACGACTGCTCCAGGTACTGCAACTGCCGAGATCACAACACGACGTGCAGCCCCGTTGTGGGGTGCGCTGCGTGTCAGCCGGGGTTCACGGGCGGAGACTGCAGCGACGATGTGAACGAGTGTGACGCCAACCCGTGTGACAACAACGCCAACTGCACCAACACGAACGGCACATTCCGATGTGACTGTCATCCTGGCTTCCTGCAGTACAACGCCACCGTGTGTGCCGGTACGTTCGCAAAAGTATTAAGCTGCGTAGTATGTTACAGTACTGTGTGTGTATACAATATCAACAGCATTTTACTATACTTGGGTAGTGTGCACTGCCTCTGTTTGCGTCAGTTGTTCAATTAATGTTATTGTTCTTTAATATTATTTATTTTAAATGTAAACTTGTGTTATCACTCTGGATATCTCGCAACACCATCGGCTGATATACCGTTATGAGTGTCATGTGACCAGGATCAAATGGTACAAGTTCGAGACGGATGGTATGTCCGAAGATCAGTGCATATTCCATTCAGTTGCTGGACATGAATTTTTGTATCTCTAGTATATCACCATTGTTATCAAGTCAATACTACAATTATTTGCACTGCATGTTAGTGTAGTTATTTTTAACATAACGCAAATTCAATCACAGTCAAAGTTCTGGTTGTTGTCACTTGGTGCTTCCTACTGTTCACAACCTGTCCTTGAACACAGAGGTGAAACAGTGCGACAGTAACCCTTGTCAGAACGGCGCCTCCTGCACTGGCGGCAGTCAGAACTACACCTGCATCTGCGAGACTGGATACACGGGCCCCAACTGTGAGACAGGTATGTACAAACTCTGCCTCATACACAATGGCATCGATAGTAGAATGTGTTTACTTGTTTACTATGTAACATACGGAACCACTGTGTCTATTTGTTTCCTATATGACCATTGTATTTTAGTACAGTAACAAACATGACCTAACATTGCAACTCATCCCGAGTTTATTAGGTCGTACTTACGTTATTATCCACACCTATGAAGGTTCCTCTTAAAGTCAAACCACTAAAATGCAAATTGTTAAAGCAAAGAAGGTTAGTGTGTAAACATTACAGCAATAAATCTTTTCGAGAAACACATAAGTATCATAAATACATCATAGTATTTTTATCTTTACCATATTTGTGGAAGTTTTTATTGCAGCCTGAATCAATGTTTGTCAATATAATTATTTATACAGAATACAACGAATGCGAGTCTGACCCGTGCGAAAATGGCGCCACCTGTCTTGATCGCATCGGAAAATACCGCTGTACTTGTGTGATAGGATACACAGGAGTCAATTGTGGGATAAGTAAGTCTCATTATGCAGATGATCACTAAGACAATGTTATATTGATATTGATAACATTGCTACTGATATGAATGGATGCTGATATGAATAAATGTTCCATAGATTAATATAATATAATATAATATGGGTGCCAATGGCATATAAAATGTACCGGAGAAACCAGGAGACGAAGCGTGCGAAGCGTCATGCCAGAAATCCACCTACATGAATAAAACTGCAACAAGCGTTGTCTATTAAGACAGAAACTGACCACTGCCACGAAAGCATTTTTGATATGAATATTAATGTAACAGTTATTACAGCGATTTTAAGTAATGAAACACTCTTGTGATGGCACAAGATGAATTGCTGTCTTGGTTGTGACGTCGGTGACACTTATACTGTGGGACGTTATGCGGCATCAGAAAACAAACGAACATGCAGTGCTAATACGTAGTGAACATCTTTAAAATCCACTAGCGTTTTTATAAATGTAATAAAATGCAGATTCTAGTTATTAGACACATTAAACAAGACACATAATATAATGTTGATCTGTTCGTGTTTGTAGAATCAAAAAGGCATTTATAATCATTGATAATTAAGATGTTGATATACATAATGTATGTCTGAAAGCATAAATACGTTATGTCAGGTAGTTTGGCATTAATGGTGAAACCGAGCTGAACATCATATGTGATGTTTTACTGGCAATATATGCAGCACTGTTATATATTGCATTGTCTCTGCTTCAGATATAGATGACTGCGCTAGTTCACCGTGTATGGGGCACAGTGACTGTATAGACCAACTCAACAACTACACCTGCGTCTGTCATTCGGGGTACACCGGGGAAGAATGTGACACAGGTACGACTGCCACCATAGGGTCATTAGTGGCGGTAGTTCTTTCATATCGTGTTACTATTATGTAATCTACTCACCTTTATTTTCCACATTATCTAATTGACTTACCTTTCCAGTAACTACCATCTCACTAACATGCATTTATTGTCACAACTGTTTCAGTCCCTTACATGTTTGTAAAAAAACATTTCGATCATTTAACTTTCTTGTCATTACTATCTGATTTACCTATCTGTATTGTCGCCGTCACTTCATTTACCTACAACTCTTGTTATTTCCTTTGTCTATTTTACTTACCCTTGCATCATTGACGCATATTTCTTGTCACTCATTTCGTTAGCAAACTATTCTTTACACAAATCTCAGTCTTTACATTATTTGACGTATTCGCTGTTTTTATTATTAATATTTCATTTGTGTATTGCTGTGTAATCACACCAATAAACATGCTACCTATTGCATACATTATTAATTACATCGTCGTCACTGTCCTTAACATTACCCTTGAATTTACAACCCTACACTCCTGCAACTTAGCCTAATCCTGATCAGAGTACTTATAGAAATCAGCCATTCCTGACCGAATCTCAGTACAACTGTTAGTATGATTGACTGTTGCAGACGTAGACGAGTGTGAAAGTAATCCGTGCAAGAATGGAGGAACCTGTTCGACGCCGGACACCAACATGTACCAGTGCAACTGCACAGACAATTACAATGGCACCAACTGTGACTTTGGTAAGTGCAGAACAAATTTCTTCGTAAAGTATGATAAACTGATAGCTTCATTTCACGGGGTAGTTATTGCTTACACACATGTGTACGTATACATGCACACATTTGCACGCACGCATGTGCAGACACTACTACTTTAATCCTTCTATTATATTACTGTTACATGTCCTAGTTGAAGGTATAAGGAGCTAACTGAATACATACACGCACACGCACGTACAAAAAACGTAGACACGCACACCAAACGCACGCACACACACAGACGCACGCTCGCACACTATACATGCATACGTACATACTCACACACATTGACACATCACAGTTTTATCGGCGAATGGTGGTAATCTATTATATGTTGACTGCTTATAAAACAACTGTCACCAACGTGACTGACTCTTTGTCCTATTAACTTTCAGGTAAACTGTGCCTGGACAGTCCGTGCTACAACGGAGCAACTTGCCATGAGGTGAACGGGACCCGGTCGTGTTCTTGTGTCCTCGGATACACGGGACCCAACTGTGAAACAGGTTGGTATCACTTCTCCTTACGACCGATATATGAGTTTTGTTGATATACACTCTGTTAAGATAGTGTTTACATCTCACAGCATCCCAGATCATCCACCAGGTGATATGTGATGTATCTCAAACAGTTATTATCTCCATTTGAACTAATTGTAAGATTGTTATCACCACTGCAACCTACCCTGACATTTAATTGCTGTTTATTTCAAGGACTGCCATGATGTACGCCGTATTTTACTTTAATGAACGCAAAACGTCTGATATAGTGTCAATACAATTAACTAGTGCACACCATCATTTGGTGAAATCTTGCAATCACTTACTTCATTCTTCGCTCGGTAAATATATATGTTGGTTAGTGACATGAATACACTGTTGTCCATGGCATCCATTATATATTATGTAGACGGAACGGCTTGCCGTACGAGGATATAAGTGTTCAGGATAGACCCTGACTGCCTGACCAATAGGCCTAATTCCGATCCAGTGCTTTAGCTAAGCTAAACAAAATGTGGAGTTGCAACTTCTTAATTCACAATAGCTCGGGTCAGTCTAACCATTCTAACAAAAAGTTATCTTGTTGTCAGAAATTGATGAGTGCAGATACCACCCATGCCGCTACGGAGGCAACTGTACCGACCTCGTGGGCAAATACTCGTGCCAATGTGTGGCGGGATACATCGGCGTCAACTGCGAGAGAAGTAGGTCCTACATTGCCAGGACTTATACGGTTAGGTCGTCTATTTTAAACAGGCGCTCATCTGAAAAACGTGTTTGGCCAGAGGAATAATATAATCACTAACAAAATGCTGTTTGTTAATTTTCAAACGTGCTTTCAGATACATTAAATTGGTTTTTTTAATGAACAAGTATGTCAAGGGTGAATTATGATGTTTTTTTTTGCAGTCGCAACATTTTATATAGCCCGATAATGTGTCGTGAAATATAGAATATCACAAAGAGTCTGTTTGGTCCGTGACAGACTTTGACGAGTGCTCCAGCTTCCCGTGCATGAACAGGGGCACGTGCATTGACGACATCAACAAGTACACGTGTAACTGTACGAAAGGCTTCATGGGCAGACACTGTGAGACGAGTAAGTAAGCCATTGCGAGCGCGCGCCTGTGCGCGTGATTGCATGTATGACTGTGTGTGCGTGTGCATGTGTGTGTGTGTGTGTGTGTGTGTGTGTGTGTGTGTGTGTGTGTGTGTGTGTGTGTGTGTGTGTGTGTGTGTGTGTGTGTGTGTGTGTGTGTGTGTATGTTGGGTGTGTGTGTGTGTGTGTGCGCGCGTATGTGTACGTGAGTGTATGTTTCTGCGTGCGTGCGTATGTGGGTGTATGTGTATGCGTATGTTTGTTTGTATGTATGTATGTATGTATGTATGTATGTATGTATGTATGTATGTATGTATGTATGTATGCATGCATGTATGTATGTATGTATGCATGTATGCATGTACGCATGTATGCTTGCACGTATGCCCGTATGATAACAATGTGTCTCCCATCTTCACTTCCATTCGCAGGTTGATTGTATTTTATGTGTTGTTAATTTCCAAATGCAGATATAGGAGTACAGACGTGTTGTGTAACATGTTTGTTGTCTTTCAGACATTGACGACTGTGTGCCACAGCCATGTCAACACGGGGCTACTTGTACTGACGGAATAAACAGTTACACGTGTGAATGCGTAGAGGGCTACACTGGGACGATTTGCGAATCAGGTTCGTTATCTTTTTTATTTACATCTCAGTCGTTATTTTTAAAAGTCCTCGTTTTCCTCATTTTTGACAAGAAACATGAACTTTTGAGATCCGTACGGTTAGCAATTTTGGGTTGGGCTTAGCTGAATTGATGTGGTATGCTTGGCGTACACTTCTACACTTTTGTTGCGAGTTGTCTGCTAGATCAACAAGCAACGACGCAGTCTCATCTGACACCGTCGTACATTACGCAACGTTTGTTGAATACATCGCACATTGCACGACTGATAAGCTTTTAGTCAATCAAACAGACGACTTGCAACAAAGGTTTAGTAGACTGATTGATTTTAGTTGTTATCAGTAATATCAAAAATAGACAAGCGAGCGAAAAATTTACAACTGAAAACACTTCTCAAAAATGCTTTTTTGAACTATTGCTTGTACCATTACAGTTCGACCGACCCAAACAATCTTGATATCGTTGGAAAGGTTACGATTTCTGGTATTAATATATATATATATATATATATATTTCCTGACAGTAATTCCTAAAATAAACTATAAACGGACATACAACGGTGTCGGCTCCGGTGTCTTTGGCACTGGGAACGATGTTGTTTCGTCGACACAATTCACCAATCTACCGATTGAGGCACCACTGTCTGATTTCATGGAATAAGCTCCACCCACTTTCAAACGGCTCTTAAAATGACATACGCGAAGTAGGCGTGACGTCTATATCAACCAACCAACGCAAAACATTTGGACCTGTTGGTTGGCGTACGTTATTGTGACGTCACGCCGACGTAGATATATATCGGTTTTGCTGCGATCAAAGCACATAAGTTTCGTTGCAGTTTAAAAGTGGGTGGAGCTTATAACATGAAATCAAGAATGTATGTGTGTGTTTGTGAATGCGTGCATGTATGTATGTAAATATGTTGTCATTCAAAATATATGACAGTGTTTTTTATTTAATGACTCAATTCCTGTAATTGTGCAGAGTTAATCTGATCTCTTGAAAGCTTTTCTTTGCAGTGGTCATCGTGTTGGACAAATTGCAATATCACATTTTCTATAAAAAAAATATACAGTAAGTACCACCATAAAGTCCTTCTCATGAGTTATTCCAATACAATTTTGCGCCATCGTAGGAAGATAAAGTGGCTAATATGTAGTTGTATTTTCTTAACAGACGTAGACGAATGCAAATCCTCTCCGTGTCAGAACAATGGGACCTGCATCGATGACATCAACGATTTCACGTGTAACTGCAGCGAAGGTTACAACGGCACATTGTGTGATAAAGGTTTGTGCAAATGTGTGTTACTGAGGGTCATTTCTATGATGTGTGTTACTGGTCAGTTGCATCAAGTGTCGTGTGTCTGTTTGCTTTTCGCACGTTTTACTTGTTAGTCACCGGCATGATATATTGTTTTGTTGATAATATGATATTTACGCTCGAACAATGCGACAGTTGCAAGTTACTTGTATATATCTGCCGTAAGCCACATTTTGCAATATTGTTTTGACACTATATCTGCTGTGTTGCTATAATGTGCGGGCAAGTCAGCTGAGTGTCATTTCGTTTGTATTGGCAAAATGGCATGTCACTTCAGCAGATTGATTGTATTTTATGTGTTGTTAATTTCCAAATGCAGATATAGGTGTACAGACGTATTGTGTAACAGGTGTGTTGTATTTCAGACATTGACGACTGTGTGCCACAGCCATGTCAACACGGGGCTACGTGTATTGACGGCATAGACAGCTACAAGTGTGAATGCGTCAAGGGCTACACTGGGAAGATTTGCGAATCAGGTTCATTATCTTTTGTGTTTACACCTCAGTCATTATCTTAAAAAGTCCCCGTTTTCCTTATCTGTTTGACAAGAAACATGAACATTTGAGATCCGTACGCTTAGTAATTTTTGGTTGGGCTTAGCCGACTTGATATGCTATGTTTGGCGTACACTTCTACACTTTTGTTGCGAAGTTGTCTGCTAGTTCAACAAGCAACGACGCTGTCTCATCTGACGCCGTCATACACTACACAACTTTTGTTGTTGAAGACATTGTACACTGCACGACTGATAAGCTTTTAGTCAATCAAACAGACGACTCGCAACAAAGGTTTAGCAGAGTACCCCCAGCATTAGTCAGTGGGCGGGTGTGGCCGTCTTGAGGACTAAAGAATCCTTGCATCAAATTGGCAATTTCGCTACTCTCTTTGGGGTAGCAGTAAGCAAGAATCTTAATAACACTCCAAAGTTACAATATCGATTTTAATTGTTATTAGTATTCTTTAGGCTCTATGTATGTACGTATGCACGAATGCACGTATGCAAGTATGTACGTATGTACGTATGTACGTACGTATGTATATATGTATGCATGCATGCATGCGTGTATGGAAATATGTTATTCAAAATATATGACAGTGTTTTATATAATAACTCAATAACGTAGCAATTCCTGTAATTGTGCAGAGTTAATCTGATCTCTTGAAAGCTTTTCCTTGCAGTGGTCATCGTGTTGGACAAATTGCAATATAACATTTTCTAAAAAATTATACATTAAGTACCGCCATAAAGTCCTTCTCATGAGTTATTCCAATACAATTTTGCGGCATCGTAAGAAGATAAAGTGGCTAATATGTAGTTGTATTTTCTTAACAGACGTAGAC